>ML778077.1:1399983-1486653 GCA_009831015.1 Picea engelmannii | reverse complement strand
TCTCTCTCTCTCTCTCTCTCTCTCTCTCTCTCTCTCTCTCTCTCTCTCTCTCTCTCTCTCTCTTGGAATTGGTAAGGGAAAATATGCATTGTTATTTATTTCTTTCTCTTTATTGGTTATGGTTGTTTGAAACCCTAGGATGAGTATGTTGGATACACCCACCATTAAGCTTCATCCAATTTGCTAAATTTTACAAGTCATTTTGCAAGGGTTGCTAGGAGAAATACAAGTGTATACCCTCTTAGATTTACCCTAAGTTTGATTGGCATAACCTAGGAAATAAAAGGGATTAAACCCCTAGGGTATTTTTTGATCTAACTCTTTATTCTAAGACTCCATTTACCCAATTTTAAACGCACTAATATGAATATTTTGCATTGGAGAAATAAAATAGTGCACTGGGAAACACAATTTTTTGTCATTTCAAATTTTTGCAATTTGGGTTTTGTTCCTTGTTCCTAGCACACCTCTTAGGCACATTGGAATCCCCTATAAAGGGTTATTTCTTGCTTTTGTAATAAAATTTCATATTCAGCGTTTAGGGCTGCATAAACCCTAATCGAAATTTCTCTAATAACTCTCAATTCAACTGCTGAAATTTGCTAAGATTTTGCCCACATATTCTAGTGATCATAGCGTGTATTTTGGTATATTTTTGGAAAGTTTTAATGGTTGAATATATTTCTATAATAAAATTTTTGTTACATCCATAAGACTGATTATTATCTCTACAGAATGTTTTTACTAGAGCATTACCTTTTTTTTCTAGTATCTTGCTCCTTTAATCTTGAGTTTCACTAGTGTTTTACTAGTTTATCTCTTGCATCATCTACTTGATTTCTAGCACTTGTTTTAGCAGTTAATTTTTCCATTTCATTGCTGATATATGTTGTTACTAACTTGTACAATTAGGGACAACAATCTTAACTTTATTTTCCATCATATACTTGGGCTTGTATTATTGTTTTCCTTGTGTCTCGGGCAGGTACAATCAACATTTGCAAGGTCTATTATTTCTTGGAAACCCTCGACTACCAACAAGACCTTACTAAATCTATTCTACACACATAGAAACTTGACCTATAGGGTCATTCATTCATACATCACACTTTCCATCTCATTCCCCCCTATGGTCACCAATATTCCCCCCCTTGAGGTAATGATTTCACCTCTAAAGTGACGGGAACACCTATCTGATGTGACAGTGGGTAGGTGCTCTCTTAGTTGTTTCCATTTTTTGGTTTGGGTCAGGATTTTCCCAACATACAACTTGTGCAATATCATTTTGGCATCGTTGTCGGGGAGGATTTTGAATCCTCTTCCGAACCCTAACGACACTTTGGTGAGATTATTTCCCAAAGCCTTTACCCTTATCTTGCTTGGAAACTCCATTGAAGAACGTTCCCTTTTCCACCCTTGATGAGATATTATTGGAGCTCATATGGCAACTCCACTTTCCATGAACCCACCTTTACTTTTTTCCCCTTTCCATCCTTTGATGAGCATTAGTCTCATATGGCGACTCCATTGAGGGATTACCCTAAGTGATGGAACCATGGCCTCACGGGACTTACCATGGTATTTCCATAACGTGTATCCTTCTTTTGATGTTCAGAGTGTCCCTGGATATCCGAATAATTTTTCCCCAGAGTGGAGGGAAATTTTCTCTAAATTTGATGGTGATCCAGCTCTAGAAGTCACTCATGTCGTGGAGTATATGAAGTATGTTTCAAGATTAAATGTGCTACATGAATATGTGCTGATGAAATTTGTTATATATTCTTTGGAAGAAATTCAAAGAAAATGGTTTGCACACTCATGTGACCCAAAAAAAATCCCATCTTCCATGAAGCTCATTGAAGAATTTCTCAGGCATTACCGACCAACTACTTAGAATCTGCAAGATACTTTCCAAGAGATCAAAGACACTCTTTGTAGAGAAGGTTTCCTTGTGGATGACAAGACAGTAGATGAAGATTATCATGTTGAATATCTAGATGATACATTCGATGAAGATGAAGTGCTTGTATCTACCCTCCCATTTGATGAAGACATCCAGACCTCATATCCTCCTACACATCAAGAAGAGAACATGAGGAGTTGTAATCCTTTTGAAGATATTTATGACACTTCATTCCATGAATTTGGAATTAAAGAAGTATTATAGGATCCCTTGGATGCGACATATATTTTGGAGAGGAGGAAAACAAAGAACTCTATATTAAGGATCAATCCCATTGTGATGAAGAGGCGATGGATGAATGTGTCCATAAGAAGAAAGAATAATTCTAATAAAGCGCAACATATTGAGGCACCACTATCTTTGCTTCCTCTTGATGAAGGCTAGGTTGTCCAACCTTTCTCTCCTCATGCACATGATGTTGAATAAGTGATCAGTCTCGATGATGAAAAATTTGAAGATCTATTTGAAACCACCTTATCCTCTATCCTTCCTGCATACAAAGATGAAGATATGGTCATTTTTAGTCACATTGATGGTCTTATGAAATAAACATTTGATATGGTTGATGATCATATAGAAACTTTCATACGGACTAGGAGACACAGATGGGATTTGGGTTATTTAATTTTTTACAGAGATCCCATCTACGACATTGGAGGCACCTCTCAGATAAAGGATACATAAAGAATTTCTTCAGCAGATTTTTGTTTATAGTTGGATAGTCCCTATATTTGGCAGCTCAATGATGATATGATCACAGACTTATTCCATCCTATTGAGGATAGCTTGTCACGATTTAATCATGATGAATCTCATCCACCCCTTGAGAATTGTGATGATTACTCTTCTGGTGACCCAGGTCTATTCTATAAAGAGTTCCAATCATCGTTGCACTCAAGATTTTGATGGACATAAAATTGTGGTTAGCCTAGAGAAATCTGGGGCTCACCCTGCCAAATGGAAGTGTTATGATATTGATACCTTGGGAATATATTTACAGATAAATAAGAAGAAACATGTTCTAAGTATGGAAGAAGAGTTTTTCTCTAGGCCCGAGGTGGTCCTTACCTCTTATCTTGTTCTCCGGGAGGCCATACAGTTTTCTTTCAATCTCTCATCTCCTCTTAGTCTTCAACAAATAGTGGATCTCTGTGCACATATGAAGATGATCCATCGTCTACATATGGTATCCCTCTTCATATATGGATTGATCAAGCTTGCGGCTATCCTTTCAGGCATGATTCTAGGGATGATCAGAATTGTGGATATTCTTTCCAGCAAGATTTCCTCCCTCCCACCCATATCCATGAGTTTGATTTCATGATTGATTATACATCTATTTATACTCATGATCCTTATGTGCTTGACTAATCTTTGTTGTATTACATAACTAAGCACAGGGGGAGATACTTTTATGAGATGACCAGCTGGTTGCACTGCCTTTTGACTTCACCTGACAACTGCAAGACTCGATTCTTCAGGGCTCCTAGGACCTAGGTAAGTATTTAGGTTATCTTGATTTGTTTGCATTTTCATATTGATTGCTAATACTAGTTTATATGCATTTAATATTTCATTTTTCTCTACTTTCATTTTGATTTCATGCTTAGTTTAGAAAAAAAAAAATTAAAATGCTAAAGTTTTATTTTCTAGAATAATTTCATTTTTGGTTTTGATGTATATGGATGAAGGGTGAGAACCACCCTAGATTTCATAGTTGTTTATTCCAGTGTAGGAATAGGTCTACCATGAGATAGTGCGGTTCTCATGCACTCTACGATGATAACAAGTCCCCAAGTAGGAGCCAGATGTTATCCCCATTTTGTGGGATAACTAAGGAGATGGTGTCTCAAGGCCCTTGAGTTACAGATATGGAGTGTTGAGAGACCACATGACTAGAAGTGTCCACTTGAACATATGGAATCCATCTCTATCACCACATTTTGGATCCATTGTCAGCGCATCCACCACACCAGATAGCTTTTGGAGACACATGGATCTTGCTCCATGCGGTACAAGTAAGGTATTGTGGCATGTAATCACCCTAATATTTGAGGCATTTAAACATGTTGTATTTAATATTATTTTGATTATAGAATGTCTTCTTGGACATTATATTTTGACCATGTTTCACCTTGGTGAGTGTCATAGACTTTCTAGCAAGTGGCCAACCTTTGGGGAAGGTTTGCAACTGGGGATCCCTTGAGGGGTTATCGTACCATTCTCAACCATACTTATAACTTTCCACTCATTACGTTCCCATCATATTTCCCTCTTCTAGGCCCTTTGAATTTAGTAACCCAAGAAGGGAATGTACCTCATTTCATGGGAAGAAGGGGATGGTTGCTAGAAAAAGATAAAATCCTAACAAAATAACCTTCTAGATGCTCGCCTAGGGATCCAGAGGACAATGAAAAGTCTCTCATAAAAAAATAATGGGACTCGTAAAATAATGATTAATAAAAATATTCCAACCAAGGAGGAGCATGTGTGGGCACTGTTTTTATTGCTTAGGTAGAATCCCTACACTTGTTTCCAACTTGGGGAAGCATGATGTGACCAGGGTAGAGTCAAGGTGGGCACAATGTTTCATGCTTAGGTAGAAGCCCCACCTTGGCTTCAACCTAGAAACATCCTAAAATAACAAAAGGCAATAAATGGGCTTGGAAAAAAGGTTGCATTGAGGAAGAAGGTGCAACACACCCCCTACAAAGGCACCCATAAATGAGACAATACGAGCCCTTGTATGTCATGAAACTCATTGACCTATGAAGTCTAAACCCCTTCCACCTCATCATACACTACATAACCTTGAAAGGACATACTTGGGAGCATCCCCTACTTGAGGGTTTTGGTCTACCCAATAGGACTTTTATGACACCCCTCCCATACCTAAACTTGGTCAATTGTATAGGGTCTTGGACCATTTTTTTAATTTAATGAAGTAGTTTTGATGCACATGTTTAGTTTCCTTTCTTATTAGATGTGATTTACACTTGCCATGATATCTTTGACTTGAGATATTTGGAGGGTGTGCCATTTTGTTTTGTAGGACCCTTCTTGGTTGTCGGTTTTGGGAGAACAAACCTAGCTTGGGCTTCCATGGGGAAAGAATCCCACGGGTTGGATGCCTAGGGTCCGCACATCGAATCATAGAGACATGACTTTGGATGCTTACATGGAATCATGGAGGATATAACCTATCCCTTACCACCCAAACGTTTTGCTTGAAGGAGGCGAAACGTCACATTTTTTAGGCTTGACGTCATAGAGGGGCTAGGTTTTGGTGGTGATGGAGTTTCTCATTAACACTTGGCATGATTTGATAAGAGTAGGCATGGAGGGGGCATATATCATGAGGATAAGTCCTTTGGAGGCCAAACTCTCCATTCCCAACCTCAACTATTTGTCAAATATGCCAAAATGTTTCCCTAAAAGGGGGGCATTATCTTGTTTTTAGGGTTTCTAATGTGCAAAAGTGAAATTTAAATAAATTATTTAATATTATTTGTGTAAAGGGGAAAGATAAGGGTTGGTTACCCTTATCTTATGTTTTACCCTAATTAAGTGGACAAAATATGTTTTAGACATTCTGTATAAATAGAGATCATGTGAATCTCTTTTCATAACACAACTCTCCCTCTTGTGAGAGGACTTGGCTGAAATTTTTGCTATTCTTGGGCATTATGGTGTTTATCTCTTGTGAAAATGTTTTATGGTGATATGTTTTGGTGAATGGATGAGGAAGAGTGATGCACACCTCTTGGATGCTTGTTCTCTTGATCTTGAATGATGATATTGCCTGGTGAAACTAGTGTTTGATCTCTCTCTCTTGGAATTGGTAAGGAAAAATATGCATTGTTAGTTATTTATTGCTATTTCTTGGTTATGGTTGTTTTAAACCCTAGGAAGAGTATGTTGGATACACCCTCCATTAACCTTCATCTAATTTGCTAAATTTTACAAGTTATTTTGCAAGGGTTGCTAGGAGGAATACAAGTGTGTATACCCTCTTAGATTTACCCTAAGTTTGATTGGCATACCCTAGGAAGTAAAAGGGATTACACCCCTAGGGTATTTTTTTATTTAAATATTTATTATAAGACTCCATTTACCCAATTTTAAAGGCACTAATCTGAATATTTTGCATTGGGGAAATAAAATAGTGCACTCGGAAACGTGAATTTTTGTCATTTCAACTTTTTGCAATTTGGGTTTTGTTCCTTGTGCCTAGCGCACCGCTTAGACCCTAGGGTGTCACCTCTAAAGGTTTATTTATCACTGCTGTAATAAACTTTTGTATTCATCGATTAGGGATGCATAAACCCTAATCAAACTTTCTCTAATAACTCTCAATTCAACTGCTGAAATTTGCTAAGACTTTGCCCACATATTCTAGTGATCATAGTGCATCTTTTGGTATATTTTTGGAAAGTTTTAATGGTTGAATATCTTCCTGTAATAAATTGTTTTTTACATCCATAAGGCTGATTATTATCTCTTCATAATTTTTTTACTACAACCTTACCTTTTGTGCTAGTATCTTGCTCCTTTAATCTTGAGTTTCACTAGTTTATCTCTTGCATCATCTACTTGATTTCTAGCACTTGTTTTAGATGTTAATTTTTCCATTTCATTGCTGATATATATTGTTACTAATTGATTCAATTAGGGACAACAAGATTAAATTTCTTTTCCATCATATACTTAGGATTGTATCATTGTTTTCATTGTGTCTCGTGCAGTTACAATCAACATTTGCAAGGTCTACTACTTCTTGGCAACCCTCGGTTACCACCAAGACCTTAATCAAGCCCTTATCCACACATAGAAACTTGACCTATAGGGTCATTCATTCATACATCACACTTTGCATCTCATTCCCCCCTAGGTTCACTGGGATTCCCCTCTTGAGGTAATCATTTCACCTCTAAAGTGATAGGAACACCTATCTGAGGTGACAATGTGTAGGTGCTCTCTTAGTTGACAACATTTTGTGGTTTGGGTCGGGATTTTCCCAACCTATAATTTGTGTGATAACAAGAGGTATGCAACATTTTTTCTATGGGAAGATGTTATTTTCAGCTTCAACAATATTCCATCTTCCATTCCGGTCATGAAAACCATGTTGTCAGAATCCTTCCTTCTTTCAACTTTGCCACAGAACATATGAACAAAGTGGCCTTGTTGTTGGATGTGCACAAGGGACAAAAATTTCCTTTGCTACTCAGGAAGATAGAGTACATTCTGTTGAATAAAATCTAGGTGTCCAAGCAACTTAATCCAGATGGTTCCCATTCTCAAAGGTTTGAGACTTGATCTACCTACAAATTACACTTTGAGATCTACATTTTCATTGAAGTATTTGAAGAAGTCTCTTCTAAATGTCATGTGGGAGGTTGCAACCATGTTAATAAGCCATGCATCTCTTCAAGAAACAAAATAAGTGTTAAACAAATATTCAGCTACTCCTATATTGTAGTGGGAAACAACATAATGAGAAGGTGATTTATCTTTCACTGGTTCTAAAGTTTTACCTCTGTCTTCTTTTTTATTCAGTCTCTTTTTTATCTTCTCCCATAGAACTCCCAAGTCATTATCTTCATGTGACCCATTATTTTCGCAATGAGTACAATGAAGTCCATATCTTTGACTGAGATTGTGCCAAACCCCCTTTCCTCTGATCTTCTTCTTTCCACATTCTTTCATTTCTTACTTAAAGAAGAAAGAAAGAAATATGCTCGAGTCTTACATGCAGTTATCTTTTATCTTGATACTCATTGGTCAATCTTCACAACGTCAAATCTCTCGCAAGTCTAAGAAGACCATGTCTGCTCAGTTGATTATAACCACTAATTTAATGATGGAACTAGCTCTTGTGGATGTGTATAAAATGTTTTAACCAAACGAAAAAAGAGAAATGAAGATGTCATATAAAAGGATCAGTCGTTGTTGGTTTAAGTAGACATATGTGCTCTGTATGTGGTGATATTCACAACTTAATCAATGAATTTAGTATACTTATTAATCAAGTAATAAATGTAGGGTCAATGGATAATGCACACATGATTCTTGTGTATCTAAATCAACATCAAAACGAGGAGGCAAATCACATGCAGGCTGGTCAATTCTTGCAGTAGAGCACTATGAAAAAATATCCAGAAAACATGTTGTTGCGCATTGGGTAGCATAGTAGCATTTATTGTCAAGGAGTAGTCGACAACGACATAGGGTTTTAGTGAAGGAGACTTTACACACACCAATAGGTAAAGAATTTTCACAATGTATATAATTATGGACAGACACTGCATCAAAGGAATGCGAAGTCGAAGACAAGTTTTTTTTTTCAGCAGAAAAAATAATAATAATAATAATAATAATAATAATAAATGAATAAATAAAATCATCATTATATTTGATAATATAATTTTTACATCGCCGGAGTTACAAACAGATTTCTTCAACAATAGAAATTTATGTGTATGGCTATGATCCAGTCCCTGAGAAGAGGCCAAATATCCTAGCCAAATGGAATACTGAAAAGAGTGACCTGAATCTGAAATGATGACAAGCTTTGACATGGAAAATTTCAGAGTTACCAACAGAAAACATAAGATTCAAAGTAAACTAAGAGTGCCCGGGAAGAAACAAAAATGGTGGGAGCCTTAAAATAAATTTATATGGATAGTTGGGCCCTCATTGTTTTCAATCCAGTGATTGTAGGAGAGAAGTCCAGATTGTTTCTGAAGAGCGATATTTGAGAGTGTGTCCGCTAGCTTATTGTTTTCTCTCGGAGTGTGAAAATATGAGAGTTGCCTAAACAATTTTTGAAGCTCATGAGTTCTGTCCATCCAGGATAGAAGGGAGGAGACTGGAGCTTGCCTTTTGAGTTTAACCAATCGATCACGATTTTAGAGTCCCCAAGAAGTTGGAAGACAGAGAGATTTAGCCTAGTGGCCAGGAGAAGGGATGCCCAGGCCCCCAACAGTTCCACTTTTGTATTAGTGCCACGGCCACAGTTTAGAGTCCAGCGATAGCAAGAGTTTTTTGAAACTCGAATGAGACCGCCAACGCCACAGTTGAGGCCATTTGAATGAGAGGCACCATCAAACCATCCCATGGGCAGTCCCTTAGAGATCACAGTCTTGATCCTATGCTTTTGAATTTTTTGTTTTCTGTGTAAATTATTCCAGCTGGTGAATGCACCAAGATATTTGCAAATAACCGCGAAGATGGAGGGCAACGCATTGTTAAAGATAGAGTTGTTCCTTTCAATACACATGTACCAACAAATGAAAGGAGGGAGTGTGTGCAGAGATGGTTGTGTTCCATTCCATCGGATGTAACACTCCATAAGTGTTGGGTTGTCCCAGGTTGAATTTAAATGGAGTATATCAGCTATCCTATCCCAGACGCAACAGGTAAAAGAACAACTAGCAAAGAGATGTGAAGCTGATTCCTCCTCCCTGCAACAACGAGTGCAAATGCTTGGACTGATCCATCCTTTTCTCTGAAGTAAGTCCCAGGTATTTAATTTGTTTTCAAAGGAAATCTAGAAGAACATTTTAATCTTCAATGGGAGGTTCCAGCCCCAGAAATTCTTCCTCCAACCCTGTACAAGATGTGGCCACTGAAGGTTTGTAATAGCAGTGTAGATGTTTGAAACAGAAATGCATCCAGATGATTCACCGCCAGTCTAGAGTAGGATGTCCTCTCGATCTAGAATTTTTATACCGGTTGCTTGTAGGGAGAAAATATAGTGGTCCCACTCTAAGGCGAGAGGAAGAGGCAAACCAAGATCCAAGCTAGTGTGCTAGCAGTTTGTAATAGTATGTGAACCTCTCACATTTGATGCTTGGAAAAGAAAGAGAGTGTTGAAGATGAGTTTGAGGGGTGTGTTTAGTTGAGGGAGAATAGAATTAGGGTTTCGACTAGTGTGAGGGGAGAGAGTATGAAGAAATGACGTGCGTACTTCTTCACCAAGGTGAATAGTTGACGCATGAATTATAGATTAATGTTTAGAAACAGTTGGCGTGGATCAGTGAAGTGGTATGATAGCCAAGAAGACTACGTGTGAGAAAGAATCGATGGGTTTCAATGCGAAGAGGAACGTGGAACAGTCTAGAATGTGGCTGGCAGAGATTAGGATTTTCACTGCACGACTCTAATAGACTGACCAACGCATGAATCAACCAAGGCACCATAAGGGAGAGGGATAGAAAGAAAGACATTTTCTCCACACCAGGGGAAGGAAAATGTCTGAAGAAATAATGGAGTTAGATTGATCTCTGTTACCAATGTCAGGTTAAGTATGGCAGAAAATGTAAGTTCCATAATGTGCTTTGCATTAACACCGAGAGGTGCATAAATACAATCAAAATGATTGTTGGTATTCCCTAACAGATGACTCTTCCTATCACCTACGAATCTTCATATTTACATTAATATTACAATAACACAATCTCAAGGATTAAATGTCCAACAATAACAATAATAAATAAATCCAAAATAAATCTAAAAAATTATTTAAATAAAAAATTACATGTTATAGGATTTGCATTCCAAGAAGTGTTACATATTTTAGGATTCATACCAATAACAAAGTTTTGTGGTTCCATAACATAATCAACAAAAGTAGTTTATTTTACTTCATACTATTTTAAATATATCTTAATTTTATATTTATCGTATCAAGATAAATTAAGTCTTTCAAAGTATTAATTGTTTTTCAAATTATTGTATTCTAAAAAGGCTTACACTTAAAAAAATTTGATCTCTTACAATATTTGATCTCTTACAATATTTAAAATTTAAGGTTAAAATGAATTTAAATTGATAATATTATAACATTTTTCTTTTTATGAAAGGAACTGGTAAAAAATAGTTGAATTTTCAAAGATGAATACTTTTTTTTTTTTTGGTAATCTATCCATTCATGTATCTTTCAATTACTGAAAACTGAGAGTTTTACAAAACTAGACCAACCATAGAAGAGTTGTTTGTGTTGTCCCTGGAATATTAAGAGCACAAAAAATAGTAAATGACATTGTTTGTAAATTAAGTTATTCATATAACTGTCTAACTGAAACATATATTTATCTTGAAAGCTACTGAGAGGTGGGGAAAAAGTCTTTAAACCTCTATGACTATAAAACTAAAAATAATTGGAAATATCATGAGAAATTAGTGAGGCAGACTAGAGAGGGCCTCCGAAGAAGGCATTGGTGGCTGAGGATGCTTCTGGCCTTCCCCAGCTCGGTCTTCGTTCTTTCCAGCAATCTTATCCAACTTGTGGGTTGTTTCTTGTAGTTGTCTTTGCATATCATCTAGTTGTAAGAAGATTTCTTGGTGTGCCTCATTTTTTCCCTCAAAGACCTTACCCATGAGTGCCTTGAGTATCCAGTAGATGTCCATAGTTTTTTAGTACATAGTGGCTCTGGCTTGGTGGGTACATGGATCAGGGATCCAAGAGCCTATGTTCTCATCAACAACTTCAATGTCTATGAAGTGCCTAAAAACCCGAGCATCAACCTTAGCTAAATCCAATTCATCTTAGACTTCCAGTGGAGTATGTGCTTCATAGACCTCAACCACCTGAGCAACAACAACTTGAGTTTGGAGAGCTAGGGAGTTTCCCCTGCAACTGCGAGCTCGTTGACGATGGGAGTCATGCAACATTAGAGCTCTCAGAAGATCATTAACCGACACAAAGTGTGGAATGAGAGCATTAGGGAGGGGGACATGGGAAACAAAAAAAAGACATTCTGAAGGCCAAGAAAGAGCGAAACCAGAAGAAAAACAAGGGTGAAAAATAGGCAAGGTGACGATAGGGGGCATAAAATAGATGACCAGGAAGAAGAGCTTCCATGAAGGAGCTAGGATGGTGTCGTGTGATGCCATAACTGGTATTGATTGCAGATGGTTCCAAACATTCATCACTCAAATGGAAGGAATGATAACAATGCAAGACGAGGACGATCACACAGGGAAGAGATCTATCTCGATTAATAATTTAAGTGAGGGGATGTTGGTATAAGTGGGCATTGGTCGTGGAAGGTTGTGTAGCTGCTAGGTGGGGGCGGGTATCCAAGCCCCTGACTTACCATGAGTTTCCTCCCCATCACCCGATCCGGATGTTCAAGGATGAATACTTTTAAAAATATTATAAATCTTAATTTTATATTTGAGTAAAATTTATTTTTAGCAATCTCAAGAATTTAATTTAATTAGTAGTTATCAATATTATTGTGTATTTGGCTTCAAACCCCGTTAAATTAAATGAGTAATATATATTAATAAATTTATTAGAGATACCATTCATTCAAAATGTAAGAAAGGATCATTAAATTTCCCATGAAATTTTCTTAAAAAATAAAGTATATTTTAATATAAAAAACTAAAATTTTTAAACTAATTTATATATTTAATGCTATTTACTCTAAAACCTTAACCTAAAATGTTTTTATTACGACAATGCATCACGTCTTCAAAGACATAATCGTTGACATTGAAAAAATTAGTGGGTAAAGAATGAAGATCGATCAAGGTTTAATTATTTCTTTACGTGGCAAAGTACTAATCATACAATGCACATAAAAATATCACCATCACCACAAGGTCCAAAACATTGTTCGGTATTAAGAATAGTATCTCCTTTATATTTCTTTTTAAAATCCACCAGTTAAAGATTTATTTTATTTTATTTTATGATTATTTTTTATTGCATTAAAGTCTATGGTCATAAAAGTTGAAATTTGATGTTAATCTTTGTTCTTACTATAATTTAAGTTTACATAAATTAATATCCTATCAAAGTTAATGTTCTTATTATAATTTAAGTTTACATAAATTAATAAATTGATATCCTATAAGTTAAAAATTTTATGAATATAAGTTGTTTTCCAAATAAATTTATACATACTTATTATTTAATAAGGAGAAAAAGATGTATAAATAGTTTTTTTTGGTAAGATTTACAGAAAGATTTCTATTAAAATTTTAAAATACCATACGGTCTAAAAATTCTTGCGTCTGGCCTGCCACTTGGGAAATCAGATCAACAACAGAAGTAAATAGTGTCTGGTCAAAAGAATTGTTTATAGCTAGTCCAAAAAAACTTAGAGATCATTATGAAACTATGGATTTTCAAGCTATAACTATTATTTACTATCATGAAAAAAAGGAGGAAACTTGAGAACAAACTTCAAGGGGTCGAAGGCCCCGTGCCATAGCTTCCTGAAGGGTCTGCCTAGTAAGTTGGTTTATCTGCCTAGCGACCCAGAGGGTGAGCCGGATGACATATTTCTTGGGGGAGGCGAGCGAGAATCTCACCTACCATCAAGTGAATGTCATCAAGATGGAGTTGGAGCATCTTTTGCGTGTCCTCTCTTGTTTGAAGCATTTGGCCAAGAAGCATCTTGAGGTGCCAGTATAGTTCCACGGTTCTCCAATAGCGCGCGTCTCTACCTCTGGTATGGCCGACTTCTGGAACCCAATGAATTGTGGAGTTTAATACCTCTATGTCTGTGGTCATCTCGCATTCCTCACTAGCAATATCTTATGCTTCCTCTAGAGCTCTTTGGAAGCGCTGAGGGGTGTTCGTGGTGAAGTTTTGGGCGACATTGAACGCCTCATGTTGAATCCTAGTTTATGGAACTCCTTCCTATTGCTGCCTCGAGGAGGCAGCTACATGGAAGCTAAAGCCTCGTCTGTAACTGAGGGGATAGCCATGCCTAGGGGGCATAGTGTCTCTGATAAGAGTGTGAAGAATGGGGTGGTACAAAAATGAAAGAGAATTCCCTGGAGATCCATTGTTGATTGCGAAGGAGGTCTGAGAGGTTTGCGTCAATCTTTCCTGCATGAAAAAAATGCTAAGTGTCCCAGTCCTACTCTAAGGAGGGGGGCTCATCATCTGGGAGATTATCATAGAGACGAGGGAGTTTCTAGGAGTCCTTAGGACTTTGCATTATGAGAATTTATTTTTGAGGTGCCCCTTACTTGCTAGCTCTACCTCAGATCTCCTCCCGAAACCCAAGCCTCATGGGAGAGCACCTGTTCTCTTATTTGATCTTCGTTGAGACTTAGGAGTGAAGGTAGCTTCCATAAATTTTGATTATGGGTGCCAACGTAGGTTGCTATAATACCTGTATTATCTGACAGGCAAAAATCCTTGACACATTCTGCAGAGCTCTCGTACCTGTCCTTTGTTGTTAGTTGGTGAATGATTTCGTGGACGTCCTACTAGAGCTCTTCCCTAGACTGGTTTGGAAGGATCTCTCGGGTTAAATGTTGATGGGGCCAACTTTGGGCATGATCCTTTCGATTTCCATCGATGAGGGTAGTTGGTAGCCAGACATTGTCTGAATCGCATATGTCCCTATGGGAGTCTGGTTGGTCACGCGCTAGAGAGGAAAGGTGGTAGGCAAAGCCTCCCTTTAGTCTCAATATTGCCCTCTTTTGGATTGTCGCGTCTTTGTCTTGCGTGTGATGGGGGTTGATTGTTGTTCATATGTCTGAGGCTAGTGATTCTGTCTCTTTCCGATCTCGACAGCTGAGTTGTTTGTCGGTTAGGAGAGTCGCTTAGGTGGCTAGTACTATGAAGGATTCGTGTGGCATCCTCTTTGCCCTCTTGGATTTCAACCGCTTGAAATTTCGAGTCTTGCCTTTCTCCTGTTGGGATTTCACCCAAATTGTTTTCCTTGTGGTTCATCTCTATCCTAGAGTTGAGACGTCTACAATCATGAGTGATTGGTCAATCCTTTGTCTCAAGCTCCATGGAGAGAAGGACCTATCTAGTGATGGAGTCACAATCTTGCATGATGTCCTCCCTTACTGATGGAGTCCAGTCTTTTTCCCATGAGTCCTCCCTAATCTTATAACTTACATTCACAATCCATTCTACAATCTTGTTTTTCGAGTGTTTTACATGACTTTGAATAATGGCAGGCATGGATTTCAACCTCTATTGAATGGAATCCATACTAGCTTCCATCCTCCAACTCTTTGAGGTTTTTGAAGTCGGGGTGCCTTGCTGCAATTTTTTGAACATGATGATCACTATATGAGAGTCCCCTTCTATTATTAGCTTTTTATATCCATGGGATTCGTCTACCCATAGGCCTTCTTCCAGTGCCCGGAGTTTGGATGCATTGTTGGTATTTATCCCTATTTGATCCCTGTATATTCTGAGTATTCTACCTTGACTTGATCTGAAGATGCCTCCATAACCTACCTGACCTGGATTTCCTTTTGAGCCTCCATCAAAGTTCATCTTAATAAAACTAGCTGGGGGGGGGTTCCAATGAGAGGTTGAGGAGGGAGGGGGGAATTTATTTATTTTGTGAAGGAGGCTAGATTGGCGTTGAGGTTTAGGCCTTGGATTATCGAAAACTCAGACGAGTTGCCTTGCCAATCTTTGTCTTCCCAAGGCTGGGACAAGATGGTTTACCTGATGGGGGTAAGGACTTTGTTCCCAAGCTCTTCTAGGGTTGGGACTGGAATTTGAAGACCCTACGATTACTCTCCTTCCATACTTTCCAGATGAGAAACCCCGGAGTGAGAGTCCACACTCGGTTGACTATAGGGTTTAGCATAATAGTGGAGGGCTAATGTTCAAGGGTTTCCTTAATGGAGATTTTTGTGCGTCTTGAATGCTTGAAGAGGAGCGCTTGAAGGGTCCAAAGATTTTCAGAGTAGGTGCAGGTGTTGAAGAGGTGCTCAACACTTTCCTTGTGCGTCTAGCAAAGGGGGCAGTCAGAGGGGCCAGAGAACCCGTGTTTGTAGAGGTTGTCCCAAGTAATGGCTCTATTTAGGGCTAGTAACCAAATAAAGGTATAGACTTTCAGTCAAAGACCTTGTTTCCAAATGCTGACCCATATTTGAGCTCGAGGAGTTTTGTTGTGCTTAGTGGCTATCTCGTAGGCTTCTTTCGTTGTGAAGGTTCCAGAGGAGTTTGTGCCCCACCTTAGTTTGTCATCTTGTTCAAATCTGCGTATTTTCCTTTTGTTTAGATCTTCTAGGAAGTCTTTTGTGATAGTGATGTCTTTTTTGCCATTCCAACCTTGGAGGGGGAGCCAATTCTACCGATGCTTGTTAGTTGTTTCTTCGACCCAATAATGAGCAACTCTAGTCTTGTTCTGGGTATCATTCTAGCTTCGAGTCTGAGAAGAGAGGGTTGGTCCACCGGTCTAGGGAGTTGTTTCCAGGCATCATCCCAAAAAAGAGCGTCCATTCCATTGTTGATTTCCCAAAAGAAGTTATCTTGAATTAAGTGACGATTTTCGCAGGCTAGGTTCCAAAGGCTTGAACCCAGGGGGCATTGTTCATTATGATAATCTGACCAGTTTGTTGATTTTGAGCATATTTGATTTTCCATAGTCTGGCCCATTGAGAATGGGGGTTGGTCAACCAATGCCACAAAATATTTCCCCTTAGGGTGTGGCTGAGGGTTTTTGGATCTCTCAATCCTAGACCTCCTTTGAGTTTTGGAAGACAGTTTTTGTCTCAGGAAATGTGTCACATGTTTGCCTCGATTTTCATGTCCATTGTTGGGTGGTTTTTCAGCACATGGTTTCTGCTAATGGTTTTCTATTTACGGTTAAGGAATTAGGGTTGTTGACTATTACAGGTCATTGGGTTAGGGTTTTGAATGTCGTTGCCTCCTATATGTATATTGTATTGTAAACAATGAATGAATATAGAACATGTTGGTTTTCCCGGTTTGGGTTTCCAGGGGAAACAATATTTGTGTAATGTGTGTATTTTACATTGTATATTTTTTGTTCTTTTATTGAAAATATGTTTGCAATAAAATAATGTACAAGGTTTAAATCTACAGGAACATGTTGATGCTTGAATCCTTTAGGACCGGAATGACAACCTCACGAGGATGTAAATCCCCCCGCGTTTTTATAGAGGTGGTACTCCTCTTTTAGATTTTCTTGAGATTTTTAAATATTCAAAATGTGGGACTTGACAGAAGTCTGTTATAGTGATTCAAAGAAGCAAAAATATTACAATGAAATAAAAGGAAAATGTTTTTGTTTTCTTTTAGAGGAAAGTTCCTGAAAAAGGACCATGAACCGAACACATTCACACATTTGAAGAAAATAAGAAAAAACTCCTCACATCCATCATAGTTTCAAATAAATATTTCTGATCACATAAAAAATAAAAGAAGATGATCTATATTCAAAAGAGAACTTTAACAGAGTGAATACATGGGAAGCTCAAATAAAGATAATGATAGATCAACCTCAAATACTTTATATTCTGAAAACAGGGTTACAAAGCATAATCGAGTTGTTCCCAAAGTAGTTCTCTTGAAATTTCCAAAAATACATAGTCTGTTACATATTCTTGAAATTATAAATGTGTTTGTCTTAAAGATTGGAATTGGGGCTCCAAAATACCATAAAGCAAATAAATCAAATAAATAATATTTTAGAAAGAAGACGATGGGCGGTAAAAGAATCAACAAAACCTAGTAAGAAGAAAAAAAAGTAGTATTCAGTCTTCGATTAAACCTTTCTAGTGAAAGAGGTGGAATCACTGGATGAAGTACTTGATAAATAAAAGAAATATGTGATCAGTGTAAACTTACTATGATGGTCTCTCATGTGTTCATTTTGTTTTTGATGTCCTTTTAGCATTTTCATCAACAGATACGGGAACTGTCTCAATTGTTTCTTTCCCTTCATTTGTTAGTTTATAGATAGCCTTATTGAACCATTCTTCAATGTAACTTTTCATAGGTGCCACATTGATTTCATGCTAGATTTTAATATTGAACAACTCACCCTCCAAGTCACGGAGATCAATGGAAATGTCATGTAATATTTCTTCAATATCCTGATTTTTTACAGAGTAATCTACTAGCCAGTTATCTATGGCGTTCTCATCATATTCAATTATTCCATAGAATTGTTCAATTGAAAATCCTTTAAAAATATCAACTTGCCCATCGAACTGTTGTTTTGTTAGGAACAACGAGTTGATGATCAACTTGGGATCTTGGACCTCGTTAGTGCTTCTAGCTAGGTCCACCTTCGTGATCCTTTTGAATGTCTCTTCTCTCCTTGTTATGGCTTGGTTGCACGCCTGAATGATGCTATTCGAGTTCTTTATTTTCTCTTTCCAGCAAACATTCAACTACTTGATCTGACTTGGAGAGGGAAGGTCCTCCTATATTCTCTTTAACTCTAACATGTTGGAAAATTTAATACCAAAGGGTACCACGGCATCAAGGTATAAAACTTCTTCATTTTTTAGGTCGGCCTATAGATATTCAAGGAAGGCATGCACCCTCGAGCCAAAAGAAATCATGTTTTTTGAAATTTCCCAAGATTTTGTGATCAGTGCCATTATTTTCTTGATATTATTCTACACATAGCTCTTGACGGATGTGAGTAAGCTTGAAGATCCTTTTATTTTTGTTGTGGGCATGGTGGGTCTGACAATTTCCAAAGGGCTAGCAAGGAGTGGAAGAGGCATCAAAGTCTCTTCAGTTTCCTTAATCCTTTCCTTTAACTTTATATTTTTTTCTTTGAGACCACCAATGGAATCGTCCAATGCATCACCAGTTGCTTTATAAATTCTGGAAATTTGGGAAGACCGCATATTTCTTAGGTTAACCTCTAAACAAAATTTCCCCTTTTTATTCTTCACATCACTCTTCTCAATAATTATTTTTTTAGATTTGTTGTCGAAGACAACGCTCTGAAATACAAATGATTCTTCTTCATCAAATATTTCATTCTCAACAATTTCCAATGACTGATTATGGTGGTCGTGCCTCCTAGCTAATCAATGTTAGGAAACATTTTCTCAATGCCAGCTTTGAGCTCCATATCTTCGAGGGAGAAGCTATTTATGTCACTTTCGACGCGATTCTCTTCTTCCTCTTGTATAATATACTTCATCTTCTTCCTTAGAGGAAGTTTATGTGAGCTTTCATTTTTTCTTGGAGGGGGTTTCTTATCTCCTGCTCCGCTTGAACTATGGTTGATTACATTCTTAGATGGGTGGTCCACTGGAGTACTTCTCCGAGGTGTTGTAGTCTTAGGATTGAAATTTAGGGACTGGGCACTCTTCTCGTTGGGATATTTTCCTCTCTATTTGTACAGTTCATTTGTACTGAGTACCATCTCTAAGTCACCAACAATGTGGGTATTATTTCCCAAGTGATTATCTTCTTCTTCTCCTAGAACGGTGTGGATAAATGAATTGCTAAAACCCACTGTTAACATATGTTCCACAAATATTCCATTAGGGTCAAACCCTCTAGCCTTTTTAGCATACTTGAGATTCAAGTTGTGGAATTGGTTTGCAAATTCATCAATTTTGTTCATACTTTTGAATACAAAATCCCCAACTTTCCAAGGCAAAGGAATGAATTGATTTTTTCATTTTTCATGAAAAAATTGAAACCAAAAGTTATATTTCCTTGCAACTTCTATAACAAAGATTCTGTCAGATATATAGCATGGTAGAAAGGAAGGATTTTCCTTAGAATCGAAAAATCCTGATGACATTGTAATTCTCCATTTGCTCCAAAGTCCCCTTTCTATCTAGGAATTTACTAGCTTGAGGAGATATTCTTGGGGTATCTCATTCAAACAACAACTCTTTAAAAACTGAGACAAAGTTGTTGAAAACTTCATAAAAATGTAGAGAAGATTTGTGCCTCCATAATGCTTGGTATTGTTATCACTATAACAACTTTTATATGGAATCCAAGTTTCGAGACTTAGCAAGAGGATAAACGAGTATAGAGGCACGATAAACTGGAAGACGGGGCCACATCTAGCAGAAAAAGGCTAAATATAGCAGAAGCGTGGAGTTGATGGGACCCAACGGACCACAGATCTCAGACACCACAGATCAATGGTCAGAGACCATCTCGGGCGAAGAACTAGCGTGGAGGTTAATTATTTGAAAGCGGGTTGATAAAAATACCATGGTTTCAGCTCGAGACCACGTGGCACAACCAGATGCATATCGAGGCGAAAGGTAGTCTACCCCAAATCACTTTGCCTCATCCTCGATGTCGAGAAACGTATATAAAGGGGGCACCTGTGTCATTATTTTATGTTTTTCAAATCATTTGAACGTTGAAAGTGGTGTGATCGCTCCAGTCAAACCTAATCTCAACAGTGCACCAAATTTGCGTGTATTTCGCTCATTCACAGGTATTTTTCATCATCGCCATGGATCCTATTGTTTTTTCTATAACAGAGAAATATCCCCAACCAAGCGAAGAGGCCCTAATTGACAGAGACTCTGATGTGTTAGACATTGAAATAATTGTCTCACCCATCTCCATGTCCAGAGCCAATTTGTCAGATAATGTAGGGAGACAGATACCCTTTCTCGAAGCGGTCCAAGCCTCCATAGTCCCTTACGCCATTGAATTCACATTCCATTTCCCATAATTCATAGGTTGGTGTGTGGAACAATACTCACAGGAAGAGAAGGTTGTTTTAAATAAGTTAGGGTCGGAGGTCCTGTGTAGAATAGATAGCTCATCCATTCAATATTCCCTTGACATACCAAAGTCCCCCTCCACAACGTATGAACCCTTCGAGGAAGAAAATATAGTTATGATTTACAGGGAATGTCCCCCCAAGGTCAAAAACGTATTTTTCCATAAAATTGTCAAACCCAAGCATTATTCTAAGAGTTTGTCCTTGCCAATGAATGTAAATGTCATGGTTATCGAAATCCAATGGGCTTGTTCCATACTCAATCAAATTTTAGGTTTAGATAATGACAAATATGTAGTTGAGGTCATGTTAGGTTTCTTGTTAATTTTTTTTCCAGTTGGAGTCCAGTCAATCAGTCTATATCAGTTTTGATAAATTCATAGTTGATAATGTACACAAACAACTAGTGAACTTCCAATCACTAAGGAACTTCAGTTATTACACATACTTGTTGAAAATGTTTCTGGAGTCAAACAAGAGAGATTTCCCTGAAGCAACATTCATATCAACTGAATGTAAAAGAATCACAATGCTCATTTTCATAAATAAGATCATGTCTAGAGTTTACAACTTGATCTTCAACACCAGCCTGCTAAGAGTCTTGGAGGACATGAAAACTTATTTGCATCCTAATTCAGAAAACATAGTAGAAGATTGGGTATTGTTCAAGCATTCTACGATAATTTGGGTATATGGTTGTCAAGAGGCCCCTAACCTTCTCCCTATATTTATGACACCTAGATTCTTTTCCCTGGAGTTCATCAAGCAAAGAATCATCTTAGAGACATAACATTTCCTCAAAATCCACAAGGTGTCCAACCTGAAATTTCCTTTCATCATAGGACCCTTTGTTGTGAAGACTAGATCTTTCTTGTCTCGGATCCAGGCCAAACTAAAGGAGTTTGAATTTGAACAGCTACAAGGGAGAATATATGATCCACATCATGTCATATATAAAAGAATATTGATGAGAAAATAGGTCCCTTATGAACATGAGTATGTTGAAGGTTTTGACAAATTGGCAAATTTGGACACCTGTGTTGATATGGAAGCCATCTTGCAGCTTGCTCAAACACAAAAAGTAGGGCCAACCCTACAATAGACTCAGACACAACAGGACTCTCAGAATTTGATACTCCAAGTTCCCAAAGTAACTTTCTACACCAAGAGAAGTAGTTCATAGGCCCTAGGCACCAGTAGTCAGCAGACTGCTCCCAAGAAGATAAAGATCACACAATCCCCACAGATATTAGATCTGGATGAAGAATAGCCTAAGGATTAAGTATGGATATGGTGGAGAGTTGCACCAGTAAGGAAGAAGCTAGTAAAAGAAGCATTCCCCAAAGTGAAAGCAGCTCAAGAACTTTTAGCAGCAAAAAACACATTTTTGATAAAGCACCTGGAGCAGTCTACCAATCTAAAGAAGATTTAGCAAAGCAATATGTTGTGAAAGGAATCTTGGCCATGAGTGAAATAAGAGATTTCATACCTGAGGTAGAAAAAATTTCTCAACATAAGTCTTCTATGTTCTCAGTCAGGGATATAAAGAAGAAGACACTCAACATAGTAGTTGCAGATGAAGATAAAGTGTCTGAGGTTAAGTTGCATTATGAAAACATCAGTGCCCCAGACAAGGTGAATTTCCACATAAACACCAGTGACATGCTATATTCGGACTACCTGGGTCTAAGCTTGAAGGTTTCAAGGTTGAAAACTCGTGCACTTAAGTTGGAAGGACAGTTGAGACAAGAGAAAGCATCTAGAAGAGCTTGGCAGACTCAAGTCAAGAGACTAGAATCTGAAGGCCCTCGGGGAGTGAAATACTCCTTGGAAGAGAAATACAAGTTGATCCAAAGCTTGAAGAAAAAACTAAAAATGTTTTCCACAAAACATCCACAAACAACAGAACTGGTTGCTCTAGAACAAGAGAAGGAGACATTTCGACAAGAATCATTGAATTACAACACCAATGTATTGCAACTAGAGAAAGAAAAGGTAAATTCTTCACAAGGACAGACAAGAGAATCAGACATGGATGTTGTTGTACCTTCTACTACAGAAAATGGCCCAAGCACTGATGGACTAGTTCAAGCTATGTCCCAAGTTATCCTGAAGGCAGGAGAAATTAAGAGCCTTAAGGGAGATATAGAAAAGATGCAACAAGAAATGAAAATAAAGTATGAGAATATGGCCCAATTCCAGAAAGAGAATTAGGCTTTGCAAGAAAGAGTACACAAGTTGAAGACAAGGTTTAAAGACAAAGGACTGTTGCAGGGGGGCAAACACGTCATCTGTGACTCCATTGTTGTTGAAGCTGCCAAGTTCAGGGTGTACCTAAATTTCATAAATGACAAAGATAGCATGGCCATCACAGCTAGAAGTAGATGCACTATTGTGAGTGAGACGTTGGCAAAGAAACCCTCAAAGTGGCCTAGAATTCTATAAATATGTTGAATCCCATTCCCACTGCTGAACTTCAGACCATTGGGGTCAAATACAGGACCACATTGATCATTTGGGTCAAGAGAGTCATTGCCAAGCATAACTTTCTTAAATTAGTCCAAACCAAGGCCATGCAGATGGAGAAGAGCATACAGGAATTCAAGGATTTGTTTGAAGAGTTGATGGTCAAAGGCCTCCCACCATTTTGGGATGGAAAAGAGAAATTGTATGATCAGGAGGAGTATAACTCTCATCTCACCCAATGCAGAATGGATCACTCCAACTTTGAAAACCTAGAGGAAAACTTGAAGGGGACAAACCTGGTGGAGTATTTGACTACATATTTTGAGATCTTGAATTAGTTCAAGACATTGAATATCGGACTGTCGACCATGACTTATGCCTCTTTCATTGACTTGGAGATCCTGATCAAGGAAATGATGGACTACAACATCCCTTCTGACTTGTAGTGGAAGGAGATTGTGCGGTTGGGCAAGACAAAATGCAGTTTCCCAAGAACCAACAAACAACCCCCAAGTGTCATCAAATTGGAAGATTCAACAAAGGACCAAAGCAGGACAAATGGCGAAGACATAAGTTGAACAATCAGAGAAATGGGTCGTTTGTTATAAAACTCTTTTGATTAATCATTGTAAATCGGTTCACATACCGAGACTGTTAGTTGAAATTATTGTAGTCAGTTTTAGAAGCTGAAACGTTTTAGTTCAACTATTGTAATCGGTTTCTAATTGAAAAGAACTCGAAATTGTATAAATGATAGAAGTTCTGAATGTATTGATGTTGGTAGAAGTGCAAGGGCACCTTCTTAGTTGTTCTTAAATACATTGTAAATTCTTGGGACTGAATTGAATACATATGCAAAAGCTTTTGAAGTCTCTATGAAAATATTCTAATGGTGGTGATATGAGTTTTGTCTTCTCTCATTGTATGTATTTCCTATGTTATTTTATTCCATTTACATTTTATTATGTTTAAATTGGATAGTTAAAAGATCGAAATTCATCTTATGATGCTCTCGACTCAAACAATTTAAACTACATGTATTTCTTCTTAACTAATTCAAAATTCATTTCAGTAATTCTCTGATGCAGATATTTGTTTCCTCCTTCCTCTTACACCATGCTTAAATACAATTTATAACTCAGATTCATCGCCTCATTTAACCTTTATCCTATGGAGAGTTCTACCGGTCAGTCATTATTTTCATTCACTTTCATAATTTCGACTCCATAGCCCTAAGTGTCCCTCCCCTTCCTTGCCAACAACTTTACCAAAAACCCCAAAACAAACCAAATCTAGCCATTGATTGTAAAATAAATATCAAGTGACACGAGAGAGCCCTCTCTGAGCTGAGAAGGCTAGTGCATAGCTCTAAATCTGGTTGAAATAATTACCTATGTCAGTTTTCTATCATCCGGACAAAATTTACAGAGTGTTAACATTCTGGCGCCGTTGTCGGGGAGCGAAAGAGAAATCTTCCCTGGGAGAAGAACGACTTAAAGCTTTAGTTTTGATTCCTGAGGGTAAAAGTGAATCAATTACCTTATTAGATGAGAATTTTTTTTCCCTAGAGACTCCATTACCAAGAGACCAGTTTCCCCAGGCAGTTTGAGCTAGAAATCCTGGCTCCCAAGAGAATCCACACCAGGAGAAACCCATACCCGGAAGTTGCAATCCCTGTGTCTAATCCTGAAAAGCTCCTACACAAAAGAAAAGATAGGCAAATAATCCTAGTGTTGCGTTTAGACCAGTATCTATCCTTGCCCAAAGATGGAGTAACAAGCATTGAAGACCTTGAGTTTGATGTAAAATTTGAACAAACTCTGTTCAGAACTAAATCTGAATCTTGTTTGAACGAGGTCATTTTTGACGAAAAGAGGTTCCAATATTTGATTTTAGCTGCATATGTGAAGCCTATAGTGATTCATACTCAAAACCAATAGCCACTTCAACCCCTCACAACAGCGATGGCAACTATATTTTCTCCTCTTGTACTCCTTGCTCAGCTACATGATTTACCTCGAGAGTATAATCTAAGGATCAAACTGTATGATATTGAAGGTAGTGTGTCAGCCCAGAAACATCTAGACTAGTTCAATGATTTTATAGACTTGGAAGAAGTATATTTTGAAGATGCAAAAATGAGATTGTTTGCACAAAGTCCTATAGGAGAAGTGAGGAAGTGGTTTAGAGCTCTTCCATCAGCTAGTATCATAAATTTTGAGGCCTTTGAAACCCGTTTTCTTGCAAAATGGGGTGACAAGAAGAACCCCCTTTATTTGTTGACTCAGTGTAAAAACATGAGGAGGTCACCTAACAAAACAGTGCAGGATTTTTCAGCCAGATTTGTAAAGGTTTATAATCTGATTCCTGCTGAGGTAAAGCCCCCCCTAAAGTTGCTCAACTCAGATATGTTGATTCTTTTGAAAGTGATTTTGCTTTATTATTGAGGGAACGAAGACCTGCTTCATTAGATGATATGATGACTGATGTCATAGAAGTTGAGGTAAATCTAATGGCTTCAGGAAAGATCAAATATGACTCTGACAGGGACATGAACAAAGATTAAGATAAGGCACAACCTTCCACCTCACAAACATTAGAAGAAAGGTTTGAAATGACGATGAAAACCATGGAGAAAATGATGGAAATAATGGCCTTAGATAATAATCCTAACACCAGAGAACAAGTTGATGGCCCACATAGAAATCAGAGAAGACCATCAATCCCACAAATTAGACAAATAAATCAGGGGAATCAGTGGAATCAAGGAAATCAGGGAAATCAAGGAAATCAGGGGAATCAAGGAAATCAGGTAAACCAATGAAATCAAGAAGACCAGAAAGTAAGGCCTCCTTTTCAAAATAATTATGTGAATGAGAATTATGATGGATATTTTGAAGACAACATGAAATGTTGTGATGATAAAGAAACAAAGGTGTTTTTGACTAAACAAGAACGTGACCAGTTCATGGATGCAAGTGAGATCTTCATGCAAGATGAGGAGGAAAGGCTATCAGTAGAAAGGGAATATTACCAAACAGGATTAAAGAATTCCATCATGCAATTCTCGAAGCAATATAATCTTTGAAATCTTCCAAAGGGAAATCCTCCAAAAGGAAACCCCACAAAAGAATCTCAGAGTAACACACACTCTTCAAGTCATCCCAAAAAAGACTCTGCTACAAAAGATGATGTGGACAAAGGAAAGAAAAAAGAAGAGACCCAAAAAAAAATACTAGAAGAAAGGAAAGAAACAGTCACCAAAGAGGTAGAGAAAACCTCATCCTCTTTTGATTTTGAAAGTGAGATGGCCAAGATTAAAACTTTTGTACCATTCAATGAATTGATCAAGAACAATGAATATAGAAATCAAATAATCAAGATGCTTAAAATGAAACAAACTTCTGACACTTTGAACATAAAAGATGATCACCCGACCATCTTATTTGGACCACGAGTAGAGGAAAATAATGATGACTAAGAGGTCCCCCCTTTCTATGTCAGCCTAAAAATCCATGATATGACTCTGCACAATGCCATGTTGGATTCATGAGCATCTCATAACCTAATTTCCAAGGTGGTCATGGACCAACTAGGCCTTGACATCACAAGGCCTTATAAAGACCTATTCTCTTTTGATTTGAGGAAGGTGAAGTGCATAGGTCTTATCAAAGATCTGGTGGTGTATTTAGCACAGATACCAGCAAAGAATATGGTCATGGATGTAGTGGTTGTTGATATTCCTCCAAATTTTAGCATGTTGTTATCCAGGTAATGGGCTGCAAAATTGAAGGGAACCCTCCAGATGGACATATCATATGCCACCATCCCGGTCTTTGGTCAATATAGGAGGTTGTATAGAGAGGTTTTGCTCAAATATATGGTCAGCAACAAGTCACATCCAAATAATCATCCCATCTATTCTATGGAAACTAAGTTGGGGTCTTCTATTTTCTTCAATGATCTGTGTTTTGAAGAGAAAGGGACAAAAATTGATATGGATGACAAGAATAGATCTAACCCACAGATTGAGAAGTCTTCGGAGCAGCAAGACAATGTCGAAGATCAGATGTGGAATATGAGTTTCGATGGAGATGCCAGTAGAGAGGGAGTAGGGGCTAGCGTATGGATCAATTACCCCAAAGGAAATTCAAAATTGTGTTCTTACAAACTTGTTTTTGATTGCATGAATAACATGACCGAATATGAAGCATTAATATTGGGGTTGAAGGTTTTGAAAGAACTGGGTGCTAGAAGAATAGTTGTACATGGATATTTTGAGATAATTATCAATCAAATCAAAGGTATATACCAAGAAAAACATCCCATACTAAGGGCATATAGGAATCTAGTGCTAGATCTTCTTGAGAAATTTCCAGAGTATAATCTTTCAGTAATTCCAAGAGGGAAGAATCAGATTGTTGATGCCTTGGCTACATCAGCATCAGTCTTCAAAATCCCAATTTTCCCTAACAGAAAATATGATATTGAGTTCAAGCACATGCCAACAGTACCAGATAACATTAAGTACTGGCATATTGCGATGAAGAGGTAGATGCATCTTCCTTCACAAAGGAGGGTTACTTCAACAATCAGATTGCAGGCAGATATATATTTTAGTTGAAGAGCAACATTATTCCCAAGGGTCTGGTCCCATTGGAGAAACTCTTTGATAACAATGATGTGGCTAGGAGTCCAAAATTTACAATAAATGAAGGAGATGTTGAAGATTCCAATATTGGGACTCAGGAGGATCCCAAGATCATTAAACTGTCCAGAACTCTCAGCCCTGAATTCAAGGAGAAGTATATCAATTTAATGAAAGAGTTCCCCGATGTTTTTTCCTAGAGCTATGATGACCTGAAAGTTTATGACACCAGTATAATTCAACATTTGATCCCAATCAAAGAATATCACAAACCTTTCAAACAAAAATTAAGAAGGACAAACCCTTTATTGTTGCCCTTGATTGAAAAAGAGGTAAAGAAGTTATTTGAAGCCAATATTATAGTATCCCTGAGGTTTTCTAAATGGGTGGAAAATCTGGTGCTAGTCAGAAAAAAGAGTGGAGAAATCAGGTTGTGTGTGGATTTCAAAAATCTGAACAAGGTATCTCTAAAGGACAAATACCCACTTCCTAAGATGGATCACATTTTACAGAAAGTGGTGAGTTCTCAGAAAATCTTAATGTTGGATGGCTTCTCTGGATACAATCAGATTATGGTGCACCCTGATGATCAGGAAAAGACAACATTCAAAACACCATGGGGTACATTCATGTATGCCAAGATGACTTTTGGGATTATGAATGTAGGGGAAACATTTCAGAGAGCTATGAACATAGACTTAGCTGATGAAAAAGAAAAATTCATTGTTATCTACCTAGATGATGTCATTGTGTATTTTTTTTCGGATGAAGAGCACCTCAAGCATCTAAGAAGGGCATTTCAGAAGTGTAGAAAGTTCAGAATCTTGTTGAATCCTAAGAAGTCAAATTTTTCTATGGAAGAAGGAAATTTATTGGGTCACATTATTTCAAAAGAAGTAATAAAGGTAGATCCCAGCAGAGTTGAGGGGGTCTTAAAAATTGGCATACCCAGAAGTAAAAAAAAGGTACAATCTTTCCTAGGAAAAGTGAATTTTTTGAGAAGGTTTATCCATAACTTGGCTGAAATCATAAAGTATATTACTAACATGCTCAAGAAAGGAAATGAAATAAAGTGGACCCTTAAATCCAAAAAATCCTTCGAAGACATTAAAGTGGCATTGACCAAGGCTCCAGTACTGGCCAATCCTAATTTCAAAAAGGAATTCATATTGTTCTCTTTTGCCTCAGAGACCACAATTGTCGGTGTTTTACTACAGAAAGATGAGAAGAATTTTGAGAAGTCCATAACATATTACAGCAAGACATTGAGGGATTCCCCTTTGAAGCATGATATCATGGAGAAGCAAGCATATGCACTAGTCAAGGCCTTGAAAGAATTTAGAGTTTACATCTTGCATTCCCATGCTACTGCATATGTGCCCAGTAGTTCTGTGAAAGGCATCTTAACTCAGCCTGATCCTGAGGGAAAGAAGGGTAAATGGATTGCATTTCTATTAGAATATGACCTTGAGATCAAACCTACCAAGTTGATCAAGGGACAGGGACTTGCGAAGCTGATGGCACAGACCAATTATGAACTCTTAGGAATAAATTTCATGTATGACTTGTCAACAGGTGCAGAGGAAGAGAGATCTCCTCAGATATACCAAAAATTCCTTGACTCCTCATGGTATACAGATATCATTTATGTGTTGAGAAATTTGTAGGCTTCCCTTGAATTGAGTAAAACAAAGGCCAGATTCTTAAGGATGAAAGAAACAAATTTTTGTATAGTAAATCAATCTCTATATTGGAAGGATCCAGGGGAAATTTTGTTGAGTTGTTTACTAGAAGAAGAAGCAGAGAAGACCATCAGGGAATTCCATAAGGGTGACTATGGAGGCCTTCAACAATGCTCAGATGCACCAAGACAAGATCAAAAAATATTTGTATATACATACCAAAGAAGATAATTTCAAAGTGGGACACTGGGTATTGATATGGGATGCTAGAAATGAAGATAAGGGAAATCATGGGAAATTTGACCACCTATGGTTGGGACCGTTCAAGATTGCAGCATGCCATGAGAGTGATGTTTATCTGATACATCAAAGTAATGGAGACATCATCGGAGGATGGCCTATGAATGGAAGGTTCCTCAAACATTATATCGTTTAAAACAATCATCACCTTTTCCATTCATTGTACATAACTATTTTTCATTTTTTGCATGAAAGAATTGAAATAAAAGCAGCATAACCGAAGCCCGAGGTGAAGGCCTTCAGTTGTGTTGAGTAGATTTTCGATTTTTCTGAATGAAGGTTGCTAGATTCAGATTGCAGGAATAAATCAAAGCCCAATGGGTAGGCACTCGGTCTACCATTCTTTGTTATCTCACAGGGAGGATAACATCCCCAATTGGAGCCCATGTTATCACTATAACAACTTTTATATGGAATCCAAGTTTTGGGACTTAGCGAGAGGCTAAACTGGTATAGAGGTGCGATAAAATAGAATATGGGGCCACATCTAGTAGAAGAAGGCTAAATCAAGCAGAAGCACGGAGTTGATGGGACCTGGTGGGCCACAGATCTCATGCACCACAGATCAACGATCAGAGACCATATCGGGCGAAGAACTAGCCCAGAGGTTAATTATTTGATAGTGGGTCGATAAAAATACTGTGGTTTCAGCTCGGGACCACGTGGTGCCACCAAATGCATATCGGGGCGAAATTAAGTCTACCCAAAACCGCTTTGCCTCATCCCTGATGTTGGGAAACATATATAAAGGGGGGACCCTTGTCATTATTTTATGTTTTTTCAAATCATTTGAACGTTAAGAGTGGTGCGACCACTCCAGTCGAACCTAAGCTCAATAGTGCACAAAATTCATGCATCTTCCACTCATTCACAGGTATTTTTCATCATCACCATGGATCCTATCATTTTTTCTGTAATAGAGAAAGATCCCCCACCAAGCGAAGAGGCCCTAATTGACAGAGACTCTGATGTGTTCGACACTAAAATAACTGTCTCACCCTTCTCCGTGTCTAGAGAAAATTTGTCAGATAATGTAGGGAGTCAGATACCCTTTCTCGAAGTGGTCCAAGCCTCCATAGTCCATTACGTCATCGAAGTCACATTCCCTTTCCCAGAATTCATAGGTTGGTGTGAGGAACAATACTCATAGGAAGAGAAGGTCATTTTAAATAAGTTAGGGTCGGAGGTCCTGTGTAGAATAGATAGCTTGTCCATTCGATATGCCCTTGACATACTAGAGTCCCCCTCCATAGCGTCTGAACCCTTTGAGGATGAAAATATAGTTATGGGTTACAGGGAATGTCCCCCCGAGGTCAAAAACCTATTTTTATAGACAATTGTCAAACCCGAGCATTATTCTGAGAGTCTATCCTTGCCAATGAATGTAAATGTCATGGTTATCAAAATCGGATGGGCTTGTTCCATACTCAGACAATTTTTAGGTTTAGATAATGACAAATATGTAGTTGAGGTCATGTTAGGTTTCCTGCTAATTTTTTTCCAGTCAGATTCCAGTTAGTCAGTCCGTATCATTTTTGATATATTCATAGCTGATAATGTACACAAACATCTAGTGAACTTCTAATAACCAAGGCACTTCAGGTATACACATACTTGCTGAAAATATTCCTGGAGAAAAACAAGAGAGAGTTCCATGAAGCAACATTCATCTCAATTGAATGCAAAATAATCACAATGCTCATTTTCATAAATAAGATCATGTCCAAATTTCACAGCTTGATCTTCAACACAATGCCTACCAAGAGTCCTGGAGGACATGAAAACTTATTTGCAACCAAATTCAGAAAACAAAGAAGGAGATTGGGTATTTTTCATGCATTCTACAGTAATTTGGGTATATGGTTGTCAAGAGGCCCCTTACCTTCTCCCTATATTTCTTACACCTAGATTAATTTCCTTGGAGTTCATCAGGCAAAGAATCATCTCAGAGATAGAACATTTTCTTAAAATAAACAAGGTGTCCAACCTGAAATTTTGTTGGCCCTTGACCAAGTTTTGGGAGATTCTTGGTCATGTTGACCTATTTTGGGACTTCAACAGCCTGTCGAAGGAGGAGTGGAAGACGAAGTGGATATCATAGTATCTCGGCCCCTTTTTGGGTCCTTTTTGGGTTTTGGGGAATATGTAATGGGAATGGGATATCATCCCATGGGTTTACCCATGCTTAGGCCTATTTTGTAATATACAAATAGATGCTTAGGAAAGATAGAAGTAGTGGTGCATCTATGTGATGTGAATGTATGATAAGTGCAAGTAGAGTCTGTAAGTGATTTGTGCCTATTGTAAGAGACTTGCAGAGCTAAGTGCAGGTTCTTCTAGTGGATTGTGGAAGGCTTAGTGTTGTAACACAAGGAAGAAGGATCTAGCGAGCTGCGCAGATCTTTTGTCCTATGCGGAGTAAGGATTTTGAGGCTCTGTGCTTGTAACTGATTGGCTGAAGACAATAAAGAAGAAGAGTCAATGGACATAGCCCCGGGGTGGGGGTGAACCACGTAAACATTGTGTTATGTTGCTTTGTGCCTTGTCTTGATGTGTTCACATGTTATTTTCTAAGTGCTTTGATATGTTTAGATAGATATACTTATGATTTGTGTTTATTATATGTGAGAACGTTAGATCTGATCTATATCGCCATGCTTAGTGCTTGATCTGCTCAATCTGATCTATTTATCTATGCTAAGTGCTTAAATACATTAGACTAGTGTGAACGTTGCGAAGCTCTGCTTTATCAACAAAGTGGATATTGATTGCATATTAAGGAACTGACGGTGCTAAGTGCTTTATTAAGTAGTAAAATCATAGATATGTGTCCCAACTAAGGTTGTAGACACCTGAGTCTTGCAACTAATCCTACCTCTACCTTGGGTGAGACTTCATCTGCTTCGCAGGTGTTGCCAAAAGGGTCGGTAATTAGGGATTTTTTGGTGCGTTGTTGTAGCGTTGAACCCTGCATTTTCCCCTATGCCAACATATGGTTCCATTGTCAGGACCTGAAACTATGATTGCTGGGAACTGAGAAAGAAGAAGCTTTATGCAAAGATTCGACCTGATATTATGAAATCTTTGTGCCCTAGTACACAGTATCCTACTCTATTTATAAATCTTTGTGCTAAAGAAGGAAGCCTGATCTGAAGAAAGGAGGTTGGATCTGAAGGAAAGAAGCAAGATCTGAAAGATTTGTGCTCTAAGAAAGGTAAAAGTGGTCATTTCTGCTTAAAAAAGGTAAGATCTGCAAGCTTTGTGTTCTGATAAAGGTAAGAATAGTGAAAAGTTTTAGATCTGGAAGCTTTGTGCTCTGTAGAAGTAAGATAAGTGGAAATTTGTGTTTCTAAAGTATGGATCTAGGTATGTTTGATAGGTTATGTCCTATATTGAAAACTAGGGCACTAATAGATGAAAGAAGGATTGATATGAGTAGATCTGATAAGAATAGTGAAAGATATGTTATACATATGCATCAAACGGATGTTTGAAATAACAAATGGATGTAGGATCCTAGAAAGATTTTTTTGTAGGTTAGCTACCATGATCCTATTGCACAGTATTGGAAAGGTCGGGGATCATTTAAAAGAAAGAGAGGATTAACCCTCTGTTATAGTTGTAGAATATCGGGACATCTTGCTAAGGAATTCCCTGGGAAAATACCTGGTTGTATTTGTTGTAAAGCTATGGACCATGAAGTGTTAGATTTCCCTAGAATGATTTCTAAGCTATAAGAAATGAATCTGAATAAAGAAAACCCTAAGACAGATCTAGAAATGGTGAAACCCCAGCAAGAATCAGAGAAAGTATTGTTGCAAATAAACGAAACATTGAATGACCATCGCCATGTCAGACTATCAGAGATATTCAAAGAAAAAGAATGCATTGAAGTAAGAATAGGAGACTTCAACATTGACTGTATTCTGGATGAAGAAACACAGGTGAATATCATGACAGAAAGAACTTGGGAATCCATAGGGAAGCCTACTATGATCCCTTCATTAGGAGGAATAGGAATATTCAGAGTAAAGTTGATAAACCTATGTGGGAAGCTCACTCGCATACCTATGAACGCTAATGGAATTTCGACAGAAGAATATTTTGAGATTATTAAATTCATTGAAGACAGTGCCCCGTTCACCATGTTACTAGGAAAACCTTGGATTGATAGAGATCAAGCCAAACAAAAGGAAGAAGAAAAATTTTTGGAACAAAAGAAACAAGAGTTAAAAGATTTCATGACCAGAAGGATCACACACTTGATTGCAGAACAGGAGAACAGATCGAAGCTATTTAACACTAGAAACCTAGATGTCGAAGCTGAGAGAACACTAGAGGATCCACAGAAGACTAAAGTACCTACCCCAGACAAAGACGAAGTATTATCCAAGAATCCTAGGGAAGAATCTCAACAGCACGAAGTAATTATGTTAAAAGAAGATAAGAATCAGAATGGAAAAAGAACTACCGAGACAAAGCTCACTGGAAAAAAGGCTAGAAAGTTAAGTAAGAAGAGAGCTAAGATCGAAAAGTTGCAAAAGGTTCCAAAGGGAAATTCGCAGAAGGAAAATCTGCAAAATGGGAGCTTCGTTGGGATATCAGAATAGTGACACATGGCACTTCTCCATGACGAAGCAATATAGTCGTTGGGGACAATATAACCATTTGATCGATGCTCTGAACGGAAAAAAAGGAAATTATGGTTTTTCATCAAACCATTGAACCACGCCATAACAAACCAAACAAGAGTTAATGGAGGCCCATACACAATGCAAGCAAACCATTGTTAAGTTTCCTACTTATCCCGTTGTGCCACACACCGAGAACACTTTTTCCAATTGAGAATTTGATCCCGTAGACTAAGACGAGTTTATACAGTGATCATCGCACTCTTTCTCTCTATCTCAGTATTATGTCTAAGTTGTTCCCCAAACCCGCGATTGTTAACCCCACGTGCGTATGTCAGAAGAATTGAGTGTTGTAGAGAAAGTTGTTGAAGAAGTTTTGATCGACCTGATGACTGAAAGAGTCATGTCAGAGAGAGGATTATCCACAAGTCTACAAGAATAATTCATGAGAGGACTTCCATCCTCTCTATCCACTACTCGAGCCGGACCATCCCGGCCAACCATTGAAAAGCGAACCAAGCACAGAGACTATCTAGTGAATTCTAAGTTGATTATGAGAATTGTACCTGCCTATCTACCATCTATGAGCGGCACAATCAATCGAGAGAGTTTTCCCAGAGAATTTGAGTACTCTTTGGTCACTGTGTACCTCCCGAAGGGGATACACGCAATTCGCACAGACCAAGAAGAGATTGCAGCGTTGAATTTTAGCGACTTCAAACTCAGTGACAAGAAGGTCTACAACATGATCACCCCGCATAAGTACCTGAACAGAACAAAGGGAAAGAATTCAAAGATAGTTCCCCAGTCATGGACTATGAACCTCGCGCAGTCCACACTGCTCAATGTCATGAAGATTCCTCACTTCGGATGACACCAGGAAGTGAATCTATGTGTCAAATTGTTATTGTCCTGTTACCATGGCAGATACTTATGGTTAAACTAGCGTATAACAGTGGATCCGAAATTGATAAATCAGATCACTGGGCTTAGCATGTAAGGACCTGACCCACATGATTTCTATCCTAGAAAATCCATGGACCGTGCTCTCACCCAAAGGATCAAGGACACTTATGGTGATGTCGAGAAGGGAACATGAGGCTACAAGGTAGCCTCTATCCAAAGCAGTGTAGTGTGCCTTGCCTGTCGTTGATCGCAGGAAAGTTAGTCCGCAAGAACCGACCCACCTAAGTGACTGGTTTTGTAGTCGACCTCGTAGGAACGTGCATGGAGGTCATACAAATGAATTGGGAAAAGTACCTTGTGAACCAGTTGGAACTAGACTATAGGGAAGTGCAAGATCAAGGATATGAGTTCCACTTCAGCTAGCTTCTAATCCTGATTGCTTTCATCACATGGGAGATGTCAGAAGGTTTGACCTTCCTGAACATCAAGCCCTTTGAACCTCTAGTCGCGAAGCTCAGTACATTGTGGTATTCCAATGACATGAACAAGCAATGGTAGTCAAATGTCATATTCCACACATATTACAACCAACTGAAGACATCCAAATAGTCTGAGCCTCGCATCATGCCGAATACTCTCCACAGGTTTCGGCCTTTAATGAAATTCAGCGTGGACCGCCATTTCATTTATATTACAGCACGTGTTGACGAGCACAAACAACAAATTCAGTCTTACTACAAGCTGACAGAGGAGGACTTAGAAGAGATTAATAAAGAATGGTTGACGGACCTCCTCATTCCAATAGATCCTGTGGAGATGTCTGACATTGACAGTCTAGAAGCAGCACATGATACACCTAGACCCAGCAAGACAAAGAAAAACTAAGCAGCCCAAGATGTAAGTAGTACCTCGGTGATGACTTCTTCCATCTCACCTGCGCAAGGAGGATATGGCGGAGAGATAGATGGCGCAAAAGTTGAACAGAAGAAAGGAAAGGTTACACCACCTAGAGACGAGGAGGATACCTCGAAGAAAAGAAAGGTTTCCCCCCCAAAGCCTTCTTCTCGGAAGAAATTGAAAGCCTCTATGACCAAAATGTAGACTACCCTCACCTCAGATGACTTAGATTTCATTGTAGCAGCACTGAACGATGCTTCATTGGAGATAGCAGAGAAGTAAGAGGCTCAGCAGGAGGATATATAAAATCGAATTAAGGTTGAACTCCAAGGGGTGTAGCAGGCACTACAATCCAGCCGCGCAGTTTCCACTACGCCTCTACCATTGGAAACACCAGAACTAGGAGATGAGTCAGCTCAACTCCACTGAATTCCTGACATAGTCAAAGCTCACCTTCGACAAGCACAGGAAGAAACAGCGCAAGCCACCCAGGCTTTAGCACAAGTACAGGGAGACCTTTTAGAGAAATGCAGTACTGTAGAACAGGAAAATATTGCTCTCCAAGTGAAGTGGGATGAAGAAAGAGCACAACTGCAGCAAAGTAAGGAACAGTTGCTCACGGAGCAACTCGAAGTAAAAGCCGAAGAGAGAGTCCCACAATAGGTGGCACAACTTGAAGAAGTGATTCAACAACTATAGAAACACATAGCATATTTGGAGCTACATGAAGTGTCTGAGACCCCGCAAGATGTAAGAGACCTAAGGGAAGCAATTGCCCACAGTGCAGTTGACAGACTAAAATCTCTTGCCCTGGAGTGCAAGCAATTGAGTAATCGCAGTTCCCAAACGTACGAGAAGCTCGTTGAGAATCCAGAATTACAGGCACTGGAGTCGCAGCTCCAGGAAGCGAAGCAGCACACAGACACACTATAGGTGCAGCTAAAGGCCCTGTCAGTTGTAGACAGAATGAAGAGATCTCAAGAGAAACGCACCTCCTAGCAGCAGATCCATATGATCCAAAGAAAAGTTATGGAAGTAACTCAACGGCTCCAACCTGTGCAAGATAAGGCATGCCAATTGTTCACAGAGATTGAAAGTCGAGGAGAAGAGATAGAATAGGTTGTCACTACAGCAGAACAATGCCTAGAAGGTCTCGTGAATGAAGCAGTGATCCAGGAGTTCATCGAGAAAGAATTCATAGCAAAGAAACAAGTTGAAGCAGCTCGAACCAAACTCGAGGTGTTTGAAGCAGAATTGATCAGACCAAAGTGACTCGGGAGAAGTCACGGGTGAGTGTTGGGGGCTTGTTGGCCCTTGACCAATTTTTGGGAGATTCTTGGTCATGTTGACCTATTTTGGGACTTTGACAGCCTGTCGAAGAAGGATCGGAAGACGAATCGTAGATCATGGGATCTCAGCCCCTTTTTGGGTCCTTTTTGGGTTTTTGGGAATATGTAACGGGAATGGGATATCGGCCCATGGGTTTACCCATGCTTAGGCCTATTTTGTAATATATAAATAGATGCTTAGGCAAGATAGAGTGGTGCATCTATGTGATGTGAATGTATGCTAAGTGCAAGTAGATTATGTAAGTGCTTTGTGCCTACTGTAAGAGACTTGTAGAGCTAAGTGCAGGTCCTTATAGCGGATTGTGGAAGGCTTAGTGTTGTAACACAAGGAAGAAGGATCTAGAGAGCTGCACAGATCTTTTTTCCTATGCAGAGTAAGGTTTTTGAGGCTCTATGATTGTAACCAATTGATTGAAGACAATAAAGAAGAAGATTTGGTGGACATATCCCCAGGGTGGGGGTGAACCACATAAACATTGTGTTATGCTTCTTTGTGGCTTATCTTGATGTGTTCACATGTTATTTGCTAAGTGCTTTGATATGTTTAGATAGATCTACTTATGCTTTGTTCTTATTATATGTGAGAACGTTGCATATTATCTATATGGCCATGCTTAGTGCTTGATCTACTCGATCTGATCTATTTATCAATGCTAAGTGCTTAAATTCATTAGACTAGTGTGAACGCTGCGAAGCTCTGCTTTATCAGCGAAGTAGATATTGATTTCATATTGAGGAACTGATGGTGCTAAGTGATTTATTAATTAGTACAATCACATATATGTGTCCCAGCTAAGGTTGCAGACACCTGGGTCTTGCAACCACCCCTGCCTCTACCTCGGGTGAGACTTCATTTGCTTCGTAGGTGTTTCCAAAAGGGTCGATAGTTAGGGATTTGTTGGTGCGTTGTTGTAGCATTGAACCCTGGGTCTGCCCCTGTGCCAACAAATTTCCTTTCATCATAGGACCCTTTGTTTTGAAGACTATATCTTGGTTATCTCAGATCTAGGACAAACTCAAGGAGTTTGAATTTTCATAGCTACAAGGGAGAAGATATGATCCACATCAGGTCATATCTAAAAGAATATTGATGAGCAAACATGGCCCTTATGAACATGAGTATGTTGAAGGTTTTGACAAATTAGCAAATTTGGAAACATGTGCTGATATGGAAGCCATCTTGCAGCCTGCTCAAACACAACAAGTAAGACCAACCCTACAGTAGACTTAGACGCAACATACCTCTCAGAAGCTGATACTCCAAGTTCCCAAAGAAACTGTCTACACCAAGAGAAGCAGTTCAGAGACCCTAGGCACTAGTAGTCAGTAGACTGCTCCCAAGAAGATAAAGATCACACAATCCCCACAGATAGTAGATCTGGATGAAGAAGAGACTAAGGAGAAAGTAAGTATGGATATGGTGGAGAGTGGCACTAGCAAGGAAGAAGCTGGTAAAATAAGCATGCCCCAAAGTGAAAGCAGTCAAGAGCTTTTAGCAGAAAAAAAAAACACATTTTTGGTAAAGCACCTGGAGCAGTCTACCAATCTAAAGAAGATTTAGCAAAGTAATATGTTGTGAAAGGAAGCTTGGCCATGAGTGAAATAAGAGAGTTGATACCTGAGGTAGAAAACATTTCTCACAATAAGTCTTCTATGTTCTCAGTCAAGGATATAGAGAAGAAGACACTCAACATAGTAGTTGCAGATGAAGATAAAGTGTTTGAGGTTAAGTTGCATTATGAGAACATCAGCTCCCTAGACAAGGTGAATTTCCATAGAAACACCATTGACATGCTATATTCAGACTACCTGGGTTTGAGCTTGAAGGTTTCAAGTTTGACAACTCATGCACTTAAGTTGCAGAGACAATTGAGACAAGAGAAAGCATCCAACAGAGCTTGGCAGACTCAATTCAAGAGACTGCAATCTGAAGACCCTCAGGGAGTGAAAGCCTCCTTGGAAGAGAAATACAATTTTGATCCAAAGATTGAAGAAAAAACTAAAAATGTCTGACACATAACATACACAAACAACAGAATTGGTTTCTCTAGAACAAGAGAAGGAGACATTTCGACGACAAGCATTGAATTACAAGGCCAAATTATTGCAGTTGGAGAAAGAAAAGGTAAATTGGTCACAAGGATAGGCAGGAGCATCAGACATGGTTGTTGTTGTACCTTCTACTATAGAAATTGGGCCAAGCATTGATGGATTGGTTCAGGATATGTCCCAAGTTAGCCTGAAGGTAGGAGAAATCAATATCCTTAAGGGATATATATAAAAGATGCAACAAGAAATGAAAATAAAGGATGAGAAGATGGCCCAATTCCAGAAAGAGAATCAAGATTTGAAAGAAAGAGTAGACAAGTTGAAGACAAGGTTGAAAGGAAAAGGAATGGTGCAGGGTGGAAAACATGTCATCTGGGACTCCATTGTTGTTGAAGCTACCAAGTTCAGGGTGTACCTAAATTTCATAAATGAAAAAGATAGTATGGTCATCACAACCAAAAGAAAATGCATTGTTGTGAGTGAGACGTTGGCAAAGAAACCCTCAGAGTGAGCCCAGAATGTTATAAATCTGTTGAATTCCATTCCCACTACTGAACGTCAGACCATTGGGGTCAAAGATAGGACCACATTGATCATTTTTGCCAGGAGATTCATTGCCAAGCATAACTTTCTTAAATCATTCCAAATCAAGGCCATGCAGATAGAGCAGAGTATACAAGAATTCAAGGATTTGTTTGAAGATTTGTTCGTCAAAGGCCTCCCACCATTTTGGGATGGAAAAGGGAAATTGTATGATCAGGAGGATTATAACTCTCACCTTGCCCAATGAAAAATGGATCACTCCAAGTTTGAAAACCTGGAGGAAAACTTGAAGGGGACAAACCTGGTCGAGTATTTGACTATTGATTTTGAGATCTTGAATGAGTTCAAGACAGGGAAGATCGGATTGTAGACCATGAATTATGCCTATTGCATTGACTTGGAGATCTTGATCATGGAAATGATGGACTATGACATCCCTTCTAACTTGTAGTGGAAGGAGATAGTGTGGCTGGGCAAGACAAAATACAGTTTCCCATGATCCGAAAAATACCCTCCAAGTGTCATCAAATTGGCAGATTTGACAAAGGACCAAAGCAAGGCAAATGGCGAAGAAAAAAGTTGAACAATCAGAGAAATGGCTCGTTTTATAAAATGTTTTTGATTAATCATTGTAAATTGGTTCACATACCGAGACTATCAGTTGAAATTATTGTAGTCAGTTTTAGAATCTGAAACGTTTCAATTGAGCTATTGTAATCAGTTTCTAATTGAAAGGAACTCAAAATTGTATAAATGATAGAAGTTCTGAATGTATTGATGTTGGCAAAAGTGCAAGGGCACCTTCTTAGTTGTTTTGAAATATATTGTAAATTTATGGGACTGAATTGAATACATATGCAAAAGCTTTTAAAGTCTCTATGAAAAGATTCTAATGGTGGTGATATTAGTTTTGTCTTCTCTCATTGTATGTATTTCTTATGTTCTTTTATTCCATTTACATTGTCTTTTGTTTAAATTGGATAGTTAAAAGCTCAGAATTCATCTTGTGATGCTCTCGGCTCAAATAATTTAAAATGTGTGTGTTTATTCTTAACTAATTTAGTATTCATTTCAGTAATGCTATGATGCAGTTATTTATTTCCTCCTTCCTCTTACACCCTTCTTAAATATAATTTATAACTCAGATTCATCACCTCATTTATCCTTTATCCTCTGGAGAGTTCTACCGGCCAGTCATTGTTTTCATTCACTTTCATAATTTTGACTCCATATCCCTAAGTGTCCCTCCCCTTCCTTGCCAACAACTTTATAAAAATCCCTTAAACAAACCAAATCTAGCCATTGATTTCCAAAGAAATATCAAGTGACATGAGAGAGCCCTCTTTGAGATGATAAGGATAGTGCCCAGCTCTAAAGCTAGTTGAAATAGTTACCTATGTCATTTGAATATTAGCCGGACAAAATTTATAGAGTGCTAACAGAAAAGGTTACAGGGTCAAATTCACAATTCACTTTTTTGCATATAAACAATTTAGGAAATTGACAGCAATACGCTATCGTGAAAACCAAAGAAGAAGGCATAAATAATTTCTTATCCTTTTATATTGAGACAATTGGGAAGAGATTTCAATGGAAATCAATTTCCCCCAATAAAAAATGGTCTTATCCTTGATAGTAAATTATAATATGTAAAGAATCATACAGGAAATTCTGGCAGTATTTTCTTGGCCCGTAACTCTGGTAAATAACCAGGCAATTTCCTGAAATGGGTTTTTGAAAAAGATGAATTGCAATCTGGTAATATATTCAAGGATGGACGTGGGATTATAAAAGGATTCAAGTAATATATCCAGGCCGTAGTCATGTTTTTTCAAGAAGTCCCTGCAATATTCACCTTTAAATGTGAGCGTGGGATTTGGGAGTTTCAACATTTTACGGAACACTTTAGGAGAAAGAAAAACGAGAGAATGGTCTTGGAGTTTAATCATTTATTGGATTGGTATATACTATTCAGAACACCGGGAAACCAATTCCTTGCAGTCAAAAAATTCAGCAACACAACCTACACGAGCAATTTCAGATGTCCAAATTACTTCCTTCTGAGCAGAGGGGGATGACTAATAAGAGTATGCTCTATACCACTGAAATTTTTGGTCCTCTCATCAAAAAATGTTCAAAGTGTCTCCACATAACTGATGTCGATTTGTTGTTTCCATAAGTTGACGAGAGCATTCTTTTGATCCAGATTATATTTGAAATGAGCGCTTGACAGATAATATATAATATTTTGCAAATCATGCTTTCATGTGGTTTAATAAGGAAATTTGTTGATCCCTTCACCTATTAATGAAAATATTTATGGGACTTACATGATGATTTATTAGCATTAAACCATACTAAATGTGTCTAGGGAATAGCGCGGAGGTGGCAAGGACGGAAAAAAGCAAATAACATTTGGGACTTTTGTGAACCCGCGATTGGAAAAACGGTAAGTACAGAATAATGTGGTGGTTGGTCGGACTCATGATGTGAAAGTGTAGATGGAGATGAGGATTCATGAGTCTTCCAACCCACCATTTTGGAAAAACAACTAAGTATACGAACTAGAAAGGGAGAATAATAGGGAAAAAAGAAAAGGGGAATTAGAGTAAGTATAGAAGAGGGAAAAAAAAAGGACAAAAGGAGTTGGGAAAATAGATAAGGGGAGGGAAATTATCGAAGCATGAATTGATCTCAACAACTGGCTCCAATTGTGGGATGATAACCCCCTATGGGTTGTCAAGAATCCAGATCCTTTCATGACCAGGTGCTTCTACCCATTGAGCTATAGAGTCTGAGTAAGAATATACAAACTGAAAAAATAAAATTATGTACAATGAGAATGAGAAAATATTAAGAAAATAAGTCTTTCAAATCTTGTTTGTTGACAGGTAGCATTAGTCTTTTACCCTTCATGTCTTGGAGCATATAGGAGTTAAAACCCAAGACCTTCTCGACAACATATGGTCCAATCCAGAGTGCTTCAAACTTTATATGCATGGACGGTTTCCCCTTGGCCTTGTTCCAAAGTATCACCATCTCTCCCTTCTAGAAATTATTTATATTTGTGCTTTGATCAAAATATCTTTTGAAGCTTTGCTACCTCTGAGAATTTCGATTCAGGGCTTTTCTTCGTTCTTCTTCCAACTTCAATAATTGATCGATTCTCCTCTAGATGGGAGAATTTTTTTTGTATCTTCAATATTAACCACATAAATCAACACATTGAGCTTGAGACTAATCGACATTTTAGCTTCTTTCCCATAAACCAATAGATATGGAGACATCCTGGTGCTATCCTTTAAAGTCGTTCTGCTTGCCCATAATGCATCTGTCAGCTTTAGATGCCAATTCCTTTGATTCTTGTCAATGGTTTTATTTAGTATCTGAACAAGTGTTTTGTTTTTGGATTCAACAATTCCATTACCTTGTGGGTAATAATTTGATGATTTACTCATGATGATTCCATATACTCCACAAAAATCCATAAACTTTGACCTGATGAAAATCGAACCATTTTCTGTGATAAATTTATCTAGGACACCAAATCTCGACAGAATATTGTCTTTGAGGAATTTAATTAGCTCTTCAACATCAACCTTCTTTAATGCCACCACTTTTGGCCATTTTGTGAAGTAATCTATAGTCGTGAGAATATATATGTTCCCCTTGCTAGACTTCAGATTAATTGGCCTGACAACATCAAGTCCCCATTGGGAGAATGGTTGTTCTACAATTATGGGATGCAAAGGCATCGTGGATCTCTTCATTTTTCCTAAAAACTGTTGACATGACAAACACTTCCTTATCGTGGAATATGAGTCTCTAAAAATCGATGGCCAATAGAATCATGCTCTTATTAACTTGTGGGCGGTTTCATTAGGTGTAAAGTGTCCACTACATATTCCCTCATGGAATTCTCTTATTAGTTCTTGGGATTTATTTTCATCAACACATCTCAGTAGTATACCATCATAATTTCTTCTGAACAGTATGTCAACAATCAACACATATTGATTTTCCTTCATCTTCAGTGTTCTATGCTCCTTGGGGTTCATGGTGACAAGAAATTGCCCAGACCTTAAGTCGAATATAATGTCTATGTACCATTCTGAATCAGCTAATGGTTCCTTGACTGAAATTGAAATCATTCCATCAACTGAATCCCCATTTGCAATGAGCTTACATAAACCTTGTCCTTTTATATCTTTTAAAGGTTTAATCTTGATATCATATTCTTGTATCTTTTCCAACCAGTTAGCCCATTTTCCTTCTCTCAATTGTTGATTCAGAAGCATCTTCATTGGTGATGAGGGAACATAATAAATAACATGGGATTTCAATATGTACATGTGAAAGTGTGTTACTACTTTTACAAGATCCAAGGCGTGCTTCTCCAATTCTGAATACCTCAACTCATAGTCATGTAGGTTTTTTCTCATGAAACTTATTGGGAGTTCTTCTCCTTTGATATTATTTTGAGTAAGAACGGATGCAACGAATGTCTTTGTAACAAATGAATATATTATGAAATATATTTGAAAGCCTGAGATAATGAGTACATGAGTAGTGGTGATTTCTCCTTTGATATTATTGAACTCCTCTTGAGTATTCATTGTCCATTCGAACCTCTGCTCCTTTTTCAACAACAAATTTATCGGCTTCACGATACTTGCATAATCATGAACAAATACTTGCACAAAATTGATCTTGCCTAAAAATGATTGGACTCCCTTCTTGGATGTCGGGGGGTTGAGCTTGTTTATTGCTTTAATTATTTCCAAATCTATGTAAATGCCTTCCTTGAATGCAATATGGCCCAACAATTTTCCTTAAGTCACAGTGAACAAGCATTTCTTTGGATTCAGAGAAACACCATATAATCTACATATTTCAAAAACCTTTCTCAAATGATGGATATGATCATCTCTTTTCTTTGAATTCCCTGTCAAGTCATCTTGACAGTCTACCATAAAATTTCCTATCAACCCGTTGAATGCATGATCCATGGCCCTCTAGAATGTGGCTCCAAAATTATTCAAACCAAAGGGAATTCTAGCATATGCATATGTATCCCAAGGTGTGATAAATGTTGTCTTCCCCCTATCTTCTTCAGCCACCAAGACCTGGTTATATTCAGAAAAACCATCCAACATGGACATGCAGGCCGATCCAGTAACTTGTTGGAGAAGGAATGCCATATTAGGAAAAGGAAAGTTATCTTTTATGCTTTCTTTGTTAAGTTCTCTAAAGTCGACATACATCTTTATTTTGTCAATATTTTTTCTTACAATTACAGGATTTGAAAGCTAGTCTGAGTGTCTAATTGGATAAATTATTCTTGCCTTCTTCAATTTCCCCAAATCAAGTTTTACCAGAGGTTTCATATTGGGATTCATCATCCTTATGTTTTTCTTCACTTGCTTTGCTCCTTCCCTCAAAGGAATGATATGTTGGAATCTAGTCTTATCGTAAGCTTTTAAATCATCGTAGGTCTAAGAGAACATATAGATGTATTCTTTGAACAAGGCAACATATTGGTCTGCTTCCTTAGTGGTGTAATCAACTCCCAAGTTGGCATACTTCGGGGAACAGTCAGTTTCAATATTGACTTTTCTCATTTCTTGCACCTTTCGAATTGAAAATTCTTCAAGGATATTCTTAGCATGATCATATTTTTTGAAAAGAGATTCAAATTCTAAACAATCTTTGGGGACAGCAGACGAGTGATCGTCTTCATCATCATCATCATTTAACAAAAAAAATTCCAGTTGTTCATCATTCTCAAACACTTGTAAGTACTCAATGTTATCGAGAACGGATGGTTGAAAAGCTCTTTCTACTTGGAAAGACATTTTGCTTTAGGTATCATCTGGATTTGACAATGAGGCCACCAAGGCTAGTGAATATGCCTTGTGATTCTTGTCCCTTGGAATAAAATAAATGTTGAAGGAACTAAAAGATTTCATCAATTTGTTAATCCTTTTGATATACAACTTAAGTCTTTTATTTTTTATTTTATACCTTTGATTCACCTTATTGATGACCAACTTTGAGTCGCCAGATACAATTAGATGTTCTATTTTCATTTATTGTGCAAGGATCATCCCTTGAATCAAAGCTTCATACTCTTCCTTGTTATTGGTGCATGAAAATTACAGTCTAATAGTGTGTGGATGCATAATCTTACTTGGAATCATAAGAACAATTCCAACTCCATTTCCAGAGCTCAAACAAGCTCCATCAAAGGACATCCTCCAGTACCCTTCAAACAGATACTCTTGATTCTCTGTGTCTTGCAATTGCTCCAGAGTTTCATTATTTTATATGTCTAGGATAGCTTAGTTTCCAATCCCATCATCTATATAATCTTCCATCAATTCATTATCCTTCTTTTGGAAGGAGAAGGTTTTCCTAGGTTCATGGGGGACTTTAATCATTGCTCCTTCTTTGCTTGGCAACATCATACAACTTACATCATTCATTATATATCCTCCAATAATAGACGTCCAGTCTCTTCCTAGGACAACTCCATATGTCGGAGGAAGGTATACCATAATAATATTGAAAAAATTAATGATATGGGGGATTGTTGTAATCCAAGCATAAAATTCCTTGATTTCTCCATAAGATGGCACTTTTCTAGAATCAATTGCATATATACTTTCATTGGTTTCATAATAATTGGTGAAACACATTCCAAATGCCTCCATGACTGCCAGTGGCATGATATTGTTCGCCGCACTAGTGTCAACTAAACAATTATGCAATGCAACATCATGATTTTCAATAGAAATGTAAAATGGAGGAATTTTACCTCTCATCTTGGCAATTGACTGGTTAGGGATTTGTTTTGGATTGGTAACAACCACTTATTCCCTTTCAGATGGATCATCCAACAACTTCAAAATTTTCTCTCTTTTTTGGGGAATCTTCACCATTTCCACAAAGGGAAGGGTTATCCTTAATTTACTCAAATCCTCTACAACATTATATGTCATTTGAGTGGATTTTGACGTCACATGTTGCCTTTTACTTCCTACTTCGTTCGTCACTTTCTCATTTTATCTTTTCTCATTTGTTTTTTCCTTTTCTTTTTCTTTTTGGTTCTCTTTATCAGAGTCGCCTTTATTTGTTGGTCTATTTACAAATTATCTTGTTTGGAAGAAGTTTTCTTGCAAGTTGGGATCATTGTCTCCTTATTCAAATATATACATGGACGTCTCACATCCTTCCATATGCACAGTTTCATAGCTTTCATCAGATGAGTAATAATTCTCTTGCTCAATTAATTTCTCATCATAGACATCATCCAGAACAACCACATTTGGAGTAGGTTTTCTGGGGACCCTTGGTCTTTGTGGATTATCCATGTTTTCAAAACTCACTCTGTTTTCTTGGGGAAGGTTCCTCATTTGCTCTGGGATTGGCATCCTTGGATTTGGCATGTAATTATCTCCCCTTCTTAGTCTAGTTATCTCACTCTGCATTTGTTTGATGGTTCTATTCATCTATGCAATTTCGATTCTTTACTTAGTTTCATGTGCCGCCACAAGATCAACATTTACATCAGGTATGGTTCCCTTGAAAAATCCTCCTCCCATAATTTGGTTTTGAGCCGGTCGAGGCTTGAATTCTTCGTTCTTTATTGAATTGGAAGCTCGTTGATTATCAATATTTAATCCTCCCAGCTACCTTTGTACTCTTCCCAATATAATATTGGGGTCGATACCCATTTCAATCATAATTTCTTCCGTATCAATGGCTTTAGTCATTGCCTCCTCCAAAGTATCCATTTGGGATGTTCTGATAGCATATTTTACATTTGGGGGCATTTCATTCTTATAACAACCGAGAATGACCAGGTCATTTGGTCTTTTATCTTTTGGAATTATTCTCAAGGTTTTATTGAACTTGAGATTAAAATATCATATCCTTTCATTCTTCCTCAAAGCAATCTGGGTGAAATTGGTGAGAAGGGTATGGTAAGCAATCAAAGGGGAAAACATAGTCAAGAACATAGCTTCGAGGTCATTAAATGAATGAATGGATCTATTGGGCAACGTTGTATAACATTCATATTCTCTTCCCGATAAGGTTTGCAGAAACAACCTTACCATGACATCGTCATACTCAACACGGTGAAAATCACAAACATAAAAGAATAAGTGTAGATGCCTCTTTGCATCAATTGCTCCATCTCTAGAAAATTCCTTTAAAGTGCCCTTAGGGAGAACAAGGAGATCATGTTTCTCGCATATAATATTTAAAGGGGAATCTCTTACCCTCCTTCAATTTTCAAATCTGGGGTTTCCCTGATTTCTTGCAGCATCTCTTCCACCTCCTTGACTCTCCTCGTGATGATTGTTTCGGGGTTTTTTGTTTCTTTCTTCCATGTCTGGGGAGAATTCAGGGCTAGACTTTTCACTTCTAAGAATAGAGAGTTTCTTTCTTTTACTTCCGGTAATGGGCCCCTTGTATTCGAACAACTTCGGTCCTGACCTTGTTCTTGTGTTCCTCTAGCTAGCCTTTGATTTCCTCGGTCTTGTCATTCCTATCTCCCTTGTCTTCAGAGGATTTCTCTTTCTTCTTCTTGGACTAAGATCTTCCAAGACCCTTCTAAATCTTCTCGAGTCTATGTTGTTGTTATTACCAGATTGTACAACTGGTGTAGAATGCTTTGTTGATTATTCAATCCAATTTCCAAACATGGCTAATTACCATGGGGCAAAGTCATCAATTCTTTCACAAACACTGGGCCAGGTTCCGAATTTTCAATTCAGTTCCCCAATATGGTTGCCAAAATTTTTGATGCTTGAATCCGTTAGGACTGAAACAGAAACCTCATGAGGATGTAAATCCCCTTGCGTTTTTATAGAGGTGGTACACCTCTTTTAGATTTTCTTGAGATTTTTAAATATTCAAAATGTGGGACCAGGAAAATAAAAGGAAAATGTTTTTTTTTTTTTTCTTTTAAAGGAAATATCATGAGAAAGGACCAGGAACTGAACACATTCACACATTTAAATCAAATAAGAAAAAACTCCTCACATCCATCATAGTTTCAGATAAATATTTATGATCACATTGATGTTGGGTCTATCATCTTCCAAGTTTATAACATCATATTGGCTTTCTATTTCAGAGACACCTATCATTTTGGAAATTTGCTTGCGATAAACAGGGTTTTTCGCTAATTCCACCAATGGGATTGGTATCTTAATTTTGTTTAACTCATTTTCAAAACTGAAAGCTCCACTCACCTTGTCTATTTCCTGGGTTGAGACTTTCAAATTCTTCTTTTCCCACTTACTTGTCTGGACAGCTTTATCATCCATGGTCCTAGTTGAAGATGTAGCTTTACTTATAGGTTCAATTGGTCGTGTTTGAGTTCCAACTTTTTCTACCTCGGACTCTTGAGTGTTTACTCTTCTAATTTTGTTGTTGGGTAGTGGGGTCTCGTCCGAAGGAGGCTCGTAAGCTTGGCCCCTTTGAAGAATTTTCTTGGGTTGAGTCACGGAGGTGGGCTTATTCTTAGATCTCAGGTTGTATTTCGGTTGAAAATCAGCCATCATTACCTCAGCTTCTGGTTGGGATTCACAGTTCTCGGAGCGATCATCCTCTTCGCTCTCGTTTGGCCTCTCCGACACATTTAACGACTTTTCATAGTCTTCGCGAGTCAGATACGGTTGACTACAGTCATCACCGAAGTTTGTGACATCATTATTTGAATCCTCGAAGTCTTGAAAATCGTTAGCTCCTATAAAATTTTCATTCTTCAAGGGAGCTTGTATTTTTTGATCTTCCTTTTTTATTGGTCTTTGTTGATTAGGAGGGTTTTGATTTTTTCTGAAATCTTTTTTGGGGTAAGAGTCAGACTTGGCCTGTTCAAGTTCCATCTGGATTATTTTATTTGACAATTCTTTAATCACTCTAGCCATGTCATCTACTCTATCTTCGGAGGATCTATTGGACCCTGAAGGGCCAGCTAGCTCTCTAAAGCACTTGATATCTCGGATTCCAGTCTCTACTCTACCCTTAAGTTTACCTGAAGCCATCATGTTAGAATCTATCTCTACCGCATCGTCCTGCATATGGTTTAAGGTGGCTCCCCTTTGCTCTCGCAAAAGTAATGTGAAATCCGGCTCGAAAGCTCTGGCGAAAGTCACTTTGGCCGTGGGTTGAGATGGTTTGACTTCAGCTGGGATTTTATTGTACAATTTATTGAATCTCAGAATGAATTCCATGACTGATTCTGAGTTCTTTTTCTTCAAAGACCCAAATTCGGTTAAATAATAGAGATGATCTTTTCGCTCGCCCCATTGTCTGAGGAAAATATCTTCCAACGCATCATATGAAGGGATAGAAGCTGCGGGTAAGCTCCGAAAACAAGTTCGGACCTGACCCTCAAAATTTTGGACAAGGAGTCTTGAATATACATCCTCGTGCTCGATACCGAAGATATCTGCAAATTGGTCAAAGAAGTTAATATGTTCAGCAACAGTCAGATCTCCCTCCCCAGTGAATTTCGGTAAATTCTTTATATAGTTTTCTATAAGATCATGTAGGGGGATGGGCAACACCAAAGGGGCATATTGGGCTGTGACTTTCGCGAAAAATATGGGAGGGGGGGCAGGCCCTTGGCCTCCGCCTCCTCCTAAAGGACCTCCTCCTCCGCCTCCTCCTAGAGGGACTCCTGCCCCTCCTCCTTCGCCAAACCCTCCTCCTCCTCCTATAAACCCTCCACCTCCTCCTCCGGCGGTTGCCATCATTGTTTGTGGAAAGCTATAAAGGGGTTTTCGAAAAATAAAAGGGCAACTTTCTCTTCTTCGCGAAGAGGAGACTCTGATGAGGAAAGATCAGGAACGTGAGGAGTTAGTTCCTCAGACTTGCAAGAGAAGGAATCGGGAATACCGACGGGTGTGAGAAATGAGTTTGTAACACACTCCTCTGGATTTGGAGAAGTCGGGAAATTCAACTGAAGATAAGATGGTGTTTTAAAGGCCGGTGAACCTTCAAAAGGGCCCCTTCCTCCCTGTATCAAGGGGACTGTTGGATGAATCTCGTTCCCAATTTTGGAGTAGATTGGCGTTGAATATTTAGCGTCAAAGTAAGGACTGAGCGAGGTTGAGGCTTGAGAAGGACTCTCAGCCTTCGGTGATGGGATTTCAAGTTGGTAAACTGCAGCGGTTGGCTTGAGAGAGCCTCTCGCCTTTAGAATTCTTTCAGGATCGGTAACTGGCGTAATCAGCTCACCATCTGGGTTTTGTCCGGTATTCTTTCGACCGAATGCTAGTTTATTTCTTCGTGGAGTCTCCAAGTGAAAGATAAAAAGCCTTAAAAGGTGTGTACTCTTTGTTCACTATCAAAGGGTAACACTTTCAACGAAATGCAAATGTCATTTTCCCAGGGAAAAGGATTTCGTAACTTTGTCCCCGGCAACGGCGCCAGAAAGATGTTGTTCCTGAATCTGTACTTAAGGCTCAAAAGTACAGTGTCAAGGCATCCGAAAGTGGTTAGGATAAGGAGAATGGAAAATGTCAACCTTCGGAGAAAGAGTCTAAAGGAGATTTCTTCGTTGGGGTTGTCTGGCTTCGAACTGCTCCTGAATAGTTATGTCTCGTTCAATGACTTCCCATGATTGCTCAAGTTTGGCCCAGTTAGTTGTTTTTTTAAGGATAGTGTTGAAGAGGTTTAAGGCGATGTGTGTTTGGTTCAACAATCTGAGTTCAACGTTGGGTTGAGTTGGTGCGGGAACTGTCATGGGGGAATAATACAGGTAAGAGAACTGTTAAGAAAGGTTGAGTGTTGTCTCAGTTCAGTTTTATAAAAGAGAATTCACGGTTGCAGTATTAACGATGTATGCAAATCTAAGGCTCGTTCCCATAACCGTATTATATTTTAATAAAAGGGGCGAAATGGGAGAAAAACATTAAGCCATTTACAGTGTTAGGTTCCTACCAGGGGAAAATCTCACGAAGTAAACGGAAGAAGAAAATATTTAAGAAAATAACCGATGTAACAAAAATGCATGTAGAATTCCAAAACTGCAAATTGGTCTTACACAGTTGATAGCTGGTGCAGAGGAAAGGAAATAAACAATTACAGAAAAACCCAAATTTATTCGTTATAGTAGTGGTAGTACTAAAGTATAACGAAGCACATCAATTACGAATATGAATTGAAATTGAAAAAATGAGGAACAAGAAAGAAAACTTGTAATACATAAGTGACGGAATTGAGAATCTCGGATCTTCTTGTATTAAATCTCAATGCAAAAACTCTATTACAAAATCTCGAAAAGGGTCCAGCCCTGTTTATTTCTCTCTAGGGTATATTTATACAATTTCTGCAAAGCAGGTAGAATTTCAAAAGTCGCAAAATTTCAATTATGACAGAGGAGAGAGCAATCGCTTCATCTCCCCGAATCTGTCTTCACTTATTGCCAGGTGCTTGTCTTCGTGCGGACTCGGTGCAGGCGATACATCTTTCCACAAGTTGAGATACGAGTCGTGAAGGTTCCGCTTGACAGCTGGCCTCGGCGAAGTAACATTCTCGAGCTAACTGTTGCATCTTGTCCCCCATTTGTGCATCGACGATATCGAGGGCACTTAGTTGTATGCTGGGCTGGATCAAGTGCTTGTCAACTCGGGCCATGTCCACCTTATCTGTCTGAGAAATATCGACCGAATATCTCTCCTCCTTCTCTTTCAGATCAAGCGAGATCTATTCTACATTCATTTGCATTAATGTTTCTGTGTCGCCTCCACTTTCCATACCCAACAGCTCACCCTCTATAGAATTGAAGGCTTCTTCTAATGAATTGGTTACCTTTTGGGCTTGTTCCTTGCCCAGGGAAATGTTATGCTCCCAATCCTTCAACAGAATGTTACCTCTAGTTTGTTCTGGGATGGCGAGTCCTGGAGAACCTATCGAAACTCTGTTGTTCGTGGCTATCACCGCCTCCTGGAAGGCGACCCGAGCCGCTTTTGCATCCCTCTCTCTGACAGTCACTCGGAAACCTGGTTCATCAACAGACAATTCTCTCAGATAGCTCTCACTTTAGCGAGCAAACTCTATTGTGTAGAAGAGATCTTGTTCCGAATCTCGATCGCTCGGGATTTAAACCCCTCGATGTCGATCATCCTGCTTTCAGCGATTTCTACCTGAGCCTACAGCTCTGCAATCGTATCTCTTTGTTGTCATGCTTGTATATGACCGTCTCGGACTGCTAGATGTGCTTGTTCGAGCTTGGTTTTAAGCACCTCTATCTCATTTTTATCAGCCAGTCGAGCCAGTTCTATCTCTGCACTTACCTGACCTTGAGCATTTTCCATGGCCGAGGCCAATCTGGCCTCGAGAGTCATGATCAGGTGATTTTTCCTATTGAGCTGGTTTTTTAGTAATCCGACCGAAAACTGATTCACCGATGCATATGCTCCTAGCGTTCCTGAGATCTTCGTGACGAATTTCTCATTCTTTTTGTTCTTTCCATCGGTCATAACTTTGAATTTCTTAACAGTCGACTCTCCCTCTTGGTAGAACTCTCTTTTCACCACCGCTTTTCTCTTTTTATCAAAGAAAAATTTGTTTGGAGGAAGTTCCTCTGCTCTTATGGGCCTCAGTTCCTATTGAAAATCCATCCCTCTTCTATATTTCCTTACATCGACTGCAAGGGGGTGACAGAAGTGATGGGTTCTCCGATTTGTTTCGCTGCTTTCCCTGGGGTGTCGACCGGGTCTTGCTTCTTCGGAGGTTCAGGGGTCTTTGTCACAGTTTCCGGATTATGTTTCTTTGGCGGTTCGGGAGTCTATGCCTCTGCTTCGGGCCTCTTTGTTTGTTTCCCCTCGTCCTGGCATGTTCCCGAGTCAGGAGCTGCATCTTTAGGGCCTTTAGTATCCTTCGGTTCCGTCTCGGAAATGCCCGAACTCCCTCCTCGCAACACAGCGGGGAGACAACTTCGTCTGTGTTCCTAAAATTTCAATACAGAGGTTGTGTCTTCGGGTGATAAGGATCGGATCCAAGCCAGCACTTCCTCATAAGACCTTGCCCCTCGAAAAACATCATCCGGGGGTGAAAACTCATGTTCACACCTCTTTATCCCACAATTAACTAAATGGTTGCTCACGTTTTTCTGAGGATCATGTTTTTTATACTCGATGGAGACCAACTTCAGGTCTTCCAGGGCTGCAGCCTCAGCTTTGGCATGCCCGAAATTCAATAAAGAATAAGAATTTATCCGAATGGGAAAATATGTCCACACCTTCTTTGAAGATGCTTTGAGTTCTTTACTCACCCCACCAATCACTGTTTGTCGGGTGACCTCGCGACAAGCTAGCTTGTCGGGGATGAACAATGGTAGTGCAAGCGGGGGAACAGCGGACCCGAACACTCTAAAGTAGGAGAACTCTACCTCCACGTACCAGTTCACTATACCACTCATATTTGCAGCGATGATGTCCGAGATACGAGGTGGTGGGTGACCAAAAATGGTGATATGCAGAGGCACCATCACCCAGTTGAAAAATTTGTATATGAAATCGTCTGCTTTATTTTCCCACAGCTTCTCGTGATACACATGTACGGATTTTTCTTGGGCTGGATTCCAGGCCCAGTTCATCAAGGGGAATCGTTTCATGGAACATACTGCATCCATAATATATGTAGACATGAAAAATGAGGACAATCTCCCGCTTGCCTTCTGCTCTCAATACTCTGTGACCCGGTTGGCCAAACTGTCCGAGAGTATCTTTGCCTAGTTAAACAAGCAACCTTCTGCGACCCGAAACATGAGAGGCACCCACGCAATGAAGAAATGAGATGTGTCCTCTCTCCCAAATAATTGACACATCATCATTGCCACATACTTATAATGTGGCTCCAGCGAAGCGATAGAATAAACGCCCTGGTCATTTGCTCTGAATTTCGCGGAGCGCGAAACCCAATCCTTTATCAAACCAGGCATGGTTTTATCATATTGTGTGCACTCCTTCTCTTTGAACTCCTCCAGGAATTTAGCACCATACGTGTACTCATATGTCGTCGGGAGCTTATACATGGTTTGGATATGCTCCAGCCTAAAAGTCTCGACCGTGACCCGCTGGTCGTTCATGATAGTTCTGGTGGGTAGGTCTATGTGATCCAACACCCATCGGATCATGTCATAATATGGGAGAAACCATGGTCTTGTTGCTACCCTGTGCATTCTGGATTGAACAACTATCTTGTATTTAGTGTTCAGGTCGTCCCTTTCATTGTCGTCTAAGTCTGAATAGTTCACCAACTCTGATTGCAGAATGTCTGAAACAAACGACCAGCTAGGGACTGAGTCGACACTCCGGGGCGAGGTGTCGGAGACATTATCTGAGCCTTTCCCTGCAACCTCGACATTCGCCTTTGCTGCTTTCCGTGGAGCCATAGCTGAAGCTTGTGTTTTCGCCCTTCTACGATAGAACTGCGTATACATGCAGAAATCAGTTCACTCAAAAATGACGAGCTCTGCGTGCTTATGAAAATGCTTTCATTATAATAAAATGAAACTCTCATATATATTTGAAAATTTGGTACCTTTCGAAATAAGCCTGTCAAATCATAATTAGAAACAAATTAATTGCGCAAAATCTGATCTTATATGCGTGGATTTACCCTACTTATCCATAAATGTCATAAATTTCTGGCGGTTTGATAGTCAGTCGAAGCATGGAGAGAGATGGATACCTCGAAAAACGTGCAGGCCTCGGGGCGTGGGATATATCTTGCCTTATCTTAAAATATCAAATCTTACCAATGTTAATCAATTTCTCGCCGTTCGCTACTTCGTGTATTTTTTTTAACAATTTGAGTCTCCAACTCGCGAGATCGCGAGGGCCGACTTTGGCTTAATTAACAGTAATCGCGATTTGGAGCATCATTAATTTTATAATCAATTTGTTCGCCATATCGCAACTCGGAACTTCGAAGACAAGTTTCTGGGAGATTAGTATGCCGAGTCGCGAAACCGCGAGATGGCGATAATTAAGACTCAATTAAGGGGAAGAAAATCTTGGATTAGGCAATTAATTAATCATGTTATAATTTCGTCGCGACTTCGTGAGTCAGGGTTTTAGATTCTGTAACTTTCGAAAAGATAGTGTCGAGTGGCAAAACGCTGAGAACATATTTTAACCATGGTTAGCCTTTTTGCCTTTAATCCTTGACCAGGGTTAGCCTGAAAGAACCTCGCATTCTCGTCTCTCGAAGCTGTAAAAATAAAAATTTGAACTTGGCGAACGCCGAGGCGCGAAACCTCGATGACGTCTAATCACTGAGTTAAAAGATTTTACCTTGGTTACTGTCTTGAGTGAAAATTTAAAACGACTTCGCCGTTTCATGACTCGAGACGTGTGAATCCATGGGTTATAGTATCTGACTTGTGAGATCCTGAAGCAAAACAAAGGGAGGGACATTCTTATGAAAGTGGATTTGTTTTGAGAGTAGAAAAGCATCGCTGCTTACGTAACCAAGTAGCAGAGTTTTCAAAGTCTCGGGGGAAAAAATCAAAAGACCATCTTTAGATTTCAAGTATCAAAAATTTAAAATTGTGAAGGGTAACAATAAAACAAGGGCGGCTCCAACATGTGCCACGTTGATTTCATGTTGAATTTTAATATTGAACAACTCACCCTCCAAGTCATGGAGATCAATGGAAATGCCATGTAATATTTCTTCAATATCCTATTTTTTTACGGAGTAATATAATAGACAGTTATCTATGGCGTTCTCATCATATTCAGTTATGCCATAGAATTTTTCAATTGGCAATCCTTTAAAAATATCAACTTACTCATCAAACTATTGTCTTGTTAGGAACAACAAGTTGAGGATCAACTTGGGATCTTGGACCTCGTTGGTGATTCCGGCTAGGTCCACCGTCATGAGCCTTTTGAATATATTTTTTATCCTTGTTATGGCTTGGCTGCATGCCTGAATGATGTTGTTCAAGTTCTTTATTTTCTCTTTCCAGCAGGCATTCAGCTGCTTGATCTGACTTGGAGAGGGAATATCCTCCTCTCTTCTCTTTAACTCTAACATTTTGGAAACTTTAATACCAAAGGGTACCACGAAATCAAGGTAGAAACCTTCTTCATTTTTTAGGTCGACATGTAGATATTCAAGGAAGGCATGCACCCTCGAGCCAAAAGAAATCATGTTTTTTGAAATTTCCCAAGCTTGTGTGATCAGTTCCATTCTTTTCTTGATATTATTCTCCACATAGCTCCTGGATGATGTGAGAAAGCTTGAAGATTCTTTTATTTTGGTTGCGGGTGTGGTGGGTCCAACAATTTCCAAAGGGCTGGAAAGGAGTGGAAGAGGCATCAAAGTCTCTTCAAGTTCCTTAATCCTTTCCTTTAACTTTATAGTTTTTGCTTCGAGACCACCATTGGAATCATCCAATGCATCGCCATTTGATTTATGAATTCTGGAAATTTGGGAAGGTCGTACATTTCTTAGGTTAACCTCTGAACGAGATTTCCCCTTTTTATTCTTCACATCACTCTTCTCAATAATTAATTTTTTATATTTGCTATCAAAGAAAACAATATGAAATACAAATGATTCTTCTTCATCAAATATTTCATTCTCAACAATTTCTAATGACTGATTTTGGTGGGTCATGCCTCCTGGTTGATCAATGTTAGGAAACTTTTTCTCAATGTGAGTTTCGAGCTCCATATATTCGAGGGAGAATCTGTTGATGTCACTTTCGATGTGATGCCTTTATTCCTCTTGTACAATATTATTTATCTTCTTCTTCAGAGGAAGTTTATGTGAGCTTTCAAATTTTCCTGGAGGGGGGTTCTTATCTCCTCCTCCACTTGAACTATTGTTTATTCCTTCTTAGATGGGTGGGCCATTGGAGAACTGCTCTGAGGTGTTGTAGTCTTAGGATTGATAGTTGGGGATTGGGAACTCTTCTCATTGGGACCTTTTCCTCTCTATTTGTATAGTTCATTTGTACTGAGTACCGTCTCTAAGTCACCAGCAATGTGGGTAGGATTTCTCAGGTGATTATCTTCTTCTTCTCCTAGAACAGTGTGGATAAATGAATTGCTAAAACCCACTATTAACATATGTTCCACAAAGATTTTGTTAGGGTAAAATGCTCTGATCTTTTCAGCATACTTGAGATTCAAGTTGTGGAAGTGGTTTGCAAATTCATCAATTTTGTTCATACTTATGAATACAAAATCCCCAACTTTCCAAGAAAAAGGAATGAATTGCGTTTTTCGTTTTTCATGAAAAAAGTGCAGAAAAAAGTTTTATTTCCTTGCAACTTCTGTAACAAAGATTCTGTCAGATATATGGCATGGTAGAAAGAAAGGATTTTCCTTGGAACCGAAAATCCCAATGACATTGCAATTCTCCATTTGCTCCAAATTCCCCTTTATGTCCAGGAATTTACTAGCTTGAGCAAATATTCTTGGGGTATCTCGTCCAAACAACAACTCTTTAATAACTGAGAAAAATTCATTGAAAACTTCATAAAAATGCATGGAATCTTTGTGCCTCCATAATGCTTGGTACCAAAAGGTTACAGGGTCAAATTCACAATTCACCTTTTTGCATATAGACAATTTAGGAAATTGACAACAATGCGCTATCGCAAAAACCAAATAAGAAGACGTAAAGAATTTCTTATCCTTTTTATATTGAGACAATTGGGAAGAGATTTCAATGGAAATCAAGTTCCCCCAATCGAAAATGGCCTACTCCTTGACAACAAAATACAATATGTAAAGAATCATTCGGGAAATGTTGGCAGTATTTTATTGGCCCGTAACTCTGGTAAATAACCAGACAATTTCCCGAAATGGGTTTTTGAACAAGTTGACCTATAATCTAGTAATATCTTCAGGGATGGCTGCTAGATTCTCCAACAATTCAGGTAAGATATCCAGGCCGTTGTCATGTTTTTTCAAGAATTCCTTGCAATATTCACCTTTAAAGGTGAGCGTGGGCTCTGGGAGTTTCATCATTTTACGGAACACTTGTGGAGAAAGAACGACGGGAGAATGGTCTTGGAATTGAATCATTTGTTGGCTTGGTATATACTTCTCAATGCACCAGAAAACCAATTCCTCACAATCAAAAACTTCAGGAACACAACGTGAACAAGCAATTTTGAACGTCCAAATTACTTTCTTCTGAGCAGAAGGGGATGAATAATAAGACTATGCTCTAGACCACTGCAAATTCTGGTCCTCCCATCCAAAAATGTTCAAAGTATCTCCATAGAACTATTGTCGAGTTGTTTTTGCCATAAGTTGACGAGAGCGTTCTTTTGATCCAAATAGTATTTGAAATGAGCGCTTGAGAGATAATATATAATCTTCTACAAATCATGCTTTAATGTGGTTTAATAAGGAAATTCCTTGATCCCTTCACCTATTAATGACAATATTTACAGGACCTGCATGATGAGTTATTAGCATTAAACCATACTAAATGTGTCTTGGGAATAGTGTGAAGGTGGAAGGGATGGATAAAAGCAAATAGCATTTGGGACTTTTGTGAACCCGCCAACCTGTTGCTGCAAAAGGTTAAGAATTGGCTAAGTGTTATATTGTGGTCGATCGGATTGATCATAGAAGGGATGAGATACTTAGGAGATCAGGGAATCAAATGGTCCAAATGTAGATTGTGGATCGTTCGGGTACAAAATGTAGTTCACTGAACAAGGGATATGAAAGTTTCAAACCCGCCAACTCGGGAACCTGCGATTACAAAAATGGTTAAGTATAGAATAATGTAGCAGTCGGACAGACTCATGGTGTGAGAGTGTGGATGGAGATGAGGATTCATGAGTCCACGAACCCTCCATTTTGGAAAAATGACTAAGTATAAGAACTAGAAAGGGAGAATAGAAGGGAAAAAATAAAAGGGGAATTAGGGTAAGTATAGAAGAGGGAAAAGAAAAGGACAAAAGGAGTTGGGAAAATAGAGAAGGGAAGGGAAATTCTGGAAGCATGAATTGATCTCAACATAACCCTAAGAGACATGATGGGTGTCATTGGATTGGCTGGGGGGTGTTGAGGAAGTAGATATTGGATTTCTCTTCATTGATGCACATACCTGAGGCTTCAGAGAAATCATTGAGAACTTGCTTAATTGTTAGTGCTTCTTTCACCATTGGAGAGGCCATTAGCATGTTGTTGTCTACAAATTGTTGATGGGAGGATGGGGACTCTTCTCCATGGATAGATAGCCCTTTCCAATTTCTGGTATTCACTTCTTCTTTGATTGTTCTTCCCAAGACCTCTTCTATTCGAATGAATAGGAAGGGAGAGAGGGGGTCTCCCTGATGGATGCCTCTAGAGGGGGAGAAGGTCGAGGACGGGGAGACATTGATCAATATAGAAAAGAAGGTCCAGGAGAGAAAAGAGGAAATCCATTATATCTAGGTTTCACTGAACCCAAACTTTGCCAAAATACGAAAGATGTAAGCCCAGTTCAGGTTGGCGAAGGCTTTGGAGAGGTCTAGTTTGATGAGCATTATAGGATTCTTGGAGGAGTGGAGAGAGTGGATGAGGTCATGCATGAGGATGATGTTGTCTAGGATTTGTCTTCCTTCTACATAGCTTGACTGCTCCGGGGAGGTGAGGGAGGGGAGAAAGGGTTTCAATCTATTCACAATGATTTTGGAAATGAGTTTATAGATGATGTTGCAAAGGGAGATAGGGAGGAATTTATGGGTGGTTTCGACCTTCTCCTCTTTGGGGATGAGGGAAAGGAAGGTGGTGTTGAGCGCTCGGAGGATGTTTTTGAATCTTTTGGAGTCTTCCATTACTTCCCAAACTTTGTTTCTGATTATCGGTCAGCAGGGTTGGTAGAAGTCCATAGAGAATCTGTCTGGTCCGGGAGATTTCCCTTTCAGAATTTCCCAAAGAGATTTCTCTACCTCTTCCATTGTAATTGGACTCATCAGGGCTTCATTTTGGTTTGCATTTACCAATTTAGGAATGTTCTAAGCAATCCTATTAATGGTGTTTGTTTTTTGCACTGTTGATCAGAATCTGGACCAGGGGTCTAAAATTTGCTCAAATTTCAAAGTGCTCGGAATGCGACGAAAACGGTACCATTGCGTCCGTCTCGTTCTCCTGATTCTGGCGGTATATTTACTTTCGCAAACGGAGTCCATATGGAGAAGTTATCGAGGTCTGTTCACCAAGCCAAACAGGTAAAAAAAAAATGATGATGACTGGGCAGGCCGTACTGCCACGTGGCAGGGCCGTACAGTGCTGACGTGGCATGATGTACAAACGTGGCAGATGACGTGTCGAGTGGTGATTGGTCGGTTGGTGAGCGAGTTATTTCGGGACACGTGGCATTTCATTTTGGCGAATAATAGGGTGCCACGTGGCCCAATCAAGGGTTGCCACGTGGCACCCCGAATTTGGCTATTTGGTCGTTTAAAATATATATGGAGACCGCGGGGTTCGACCCCCGGACCTCCCCACTTTGCAACGACTTCACGAATTTTCACTAGCCAACTTACCGCCTTTTATTTCTTGTTTACAATACGATAATTATTAAATTTGAATTGGCATTGTATATCAAATGGCGGGGGTAGGGCCGGGGCTTAGCCCCGGCCCTTGGTCGTATTATGCTTTTGATATGACCATTATGTATAACGGCGCGCGCGCGGTGGTGTTTTAAAAATATGCCATGGTTGCATTACAGTTAACACATGACCCTAGTTCAAATGGCGTGCGGGAAATGCGTGGTGTTTCAAACCCCGGTTCTATTACCATTTATATGACCGTGACAATGGATGGCGCGCGCGGGAGTGTAATAATATTGCATCCCTCGGTCACATTTGTATTCCATATCACCACTTGCGCGGGGAGTTCTGGGCTTAAACCCCGGTTCGATTGCAAACACATATACCACATTTTATTTGGCATATGTATTAATTTTAAACCCGGTTCTATGGTTATATGTGACCAAAACATATGTATACACGCGCGATTATATTGATTTAAAAGGGTTCCAATTTTGGGTTTGTTTTAAATGGTTTTTAAACCCAGGTTATATGTATATGACCAACTTTTTATACGCATGGGGTTTCCATATGGATTTCAAACGGTTAGCCATGTGGCGTGGCCTTAATGGTATTCAAACAGTTAGCCCATTATGCGCGGGGGACGTGGCCATATGGTCCCCCCATGCGCCCAACATCTCCGTCTTTGGGGGCTTTGATCTTGTTAACCATTCGACGATTTGGCACCATTTGTGGGACGCGCGTGTGCTGGGTTTAGGTACACGAAACCGCTCAGAGCTAGGTTAAGACTTCACACAGGTGCAATATGGCGAGCCTGTAACAGAGCTTGAAGGGAAAAAATGGCAGAGGCCATAACTTTTTGAGTTTTTGACCAAATCAGGTGCCGAAAAAGCCCAGCTAGGGGTTTTTGGACGTTCTGAGTCCATTGGCACAGATTTCATAGGCATTTGAAGACTTTTAATGCAGGTTTTTAACCATTGAAGCTTGAGGAAGCTCCATGAAGCTTGAAGCCCTCATTGTTTGAGGCATTGCTCTGATGAGCACATAACCATTTTCTGAGATTGAATAGTCATTCTTGACTGTTTATTATGCTCTGAATTCATTGGGATAGGTTTCAGATCCATTGGAGGACTTCTACAGGTATTTTTTCCTCATTCTTGCTCAGGGAAGCTTGGAGGCCACTTGTAGAAGAGGTCATTGTTGGATGAGCCATTGTCCATTTGCAGAGTTTTTACAGTCAGATTTGGGGTTCTTATGTATTCTGAACTCAATGGTACAGTCTGTAAAACCATTTGAGTTGAGAAGCAGCTTGTAATGAGCATTTGACAAACTAATCCCAAAGAGCCAAGTCCATTGAAGGAGGCTCAAGGAGACGTAGCCCAGAGAGGGGTGAACTCCTTTATCATCTTGCTTTTGTTGTGAGTTTACTGTGTTATTTGTTGCACTTTTAATGGATGTGTATTTGTTTATAACACATATTTGAGAATTTAAAAGGACTTTCCTCACACATGAACTTTGCAAAGAAGAACCAAGAACATAACACAAAAACCCTCTTGCACATTTCAAACACATGAAGCAAGGTCCTGTTAATGTTTAATTTAATGAGGTAGAGGGTGCTTGCATAGCATAACAAGTCAGCCTTCTATTTTCAGATCAACTGTTGTTCTTGCATGATGTTTTTGTATAATGAAAGAGCTCAGATTGATGTCTTGGTGATTGACGACTTTGTTACCTTGTTTGTATTTTAGGGAGATAATTTTGTTCTAGTGTCTCCTTTGAATCATTGATTTGTGGATTAACTTAGTGTTTATCTCTCTTTCTTGAAGCCACTGGATTCTTGATTTTTGTCTCCATAGAATTTCCTCTTTCTTTTCTCTAGTTGCTATCTGGGCCATGAGAGAGATTTCTTCCTCAACTAGCTCCATAGAGCGCCCTGAGACTATTATTTGTTGTTGGTTTTGTTTCATTTTTTCTTGAAGTTGGTGCTTGGCTTGGATTATATTGTCGAATAATGAATTGTTCCATTCCTTGATTTTTTGTTTCAGGTTCTTCAATTGTTGTTGGAGTCTATACATTGGGGAGCTTGAGTTGATTGTCATTGCCTTCCACCAGGAGGGAAATTTGGCGCGAAAAGAGGGATCTCAAAGATAGAAGAATTCAAAGAGGAAGGGATGGTTCTTGGGGTTTTCTCGGAAATAGGTTGAAAGGGAGATGGGCCAGTGGTCAGAGCCATGATAGGGTAGAATGGTGGCTTCTAAGGAGAAGTTTATGTGGAGAAGGGATTTTGAAAGAAGGAAGCAGTCTAAGAAAGAGGCTATGTGGTGGTGGCCAGATATGTGATTTCTCCATGTTAAGGTACCATTTAAGTTTCTCAATCAACCAAGCTCAAGTGGCCCATGGTTTCTTTGAATTTTTCAGAGTCTTGTTCCAGGCGGTTTAAACCTCTACTTTTCTCCAAGAGAGAGGCTATGAGGCTGAAATATCCACCTATGATCCAAGGATGGAAATCTATGAGGGGCACCAAGTGAGACAAGGATTGTAGGAAGGAGAGTTTCTCCTACAAGGATTGGTCATCATAAACATTGGTTAGATATCATGTGAAGTCAGAGCCTATGGGTTGGAATTTGGAAGTTATGGATTGGTGGGTGGTGAAGGAGGAGAGGGTGATTTCATTGGTGTTCCAGAGGATGGCTAGGCCGCTCGAATCTCCTTCAACATTGATGGATATAACATTACAATTTATATAGCATTTAACTGTCGATTTTTCCATGGTTGTGGAAGAGAATTTCCTTTCTTGTAACAACATGATTGAGGGTTTTTCTCTAGATAACAGGATCTTTAAGAAATTTTTCTTACTAGGGTTGTTAAGAACTTTGACATTCCAAGAGATGTATTTCATTGAGGAGGTTGAGTTTGGGAGGAGAATTTTTCCACCATGCTCTTTATCCTTCCAAAGTTTAGAAGGAGTTCTTTGAGTTCTTATAAGAGTTTCTTGTTAGAGGGTCTTCCACTTTTCTTGTCATCTTTGGGTGCCTTGATAATGTATTTACTGGAGTTGTTTTTAATTCCTAGAGAAGCAAATCCATTGTTCTTACCTTTTTGAGTCGTTGTTCCCTTCTCTTTGTTCCTCGATTTGATCAAAGCGCTTTGCAGTAATCTTATTTGTTGATCTAGTATTGAGTGTTCCTCTTTTCGTTTGCATGTTTTTGTTATACCTTGCAGATCTAGCTCCTTCAAATCCATGTCTTCTAGATCATCATGCTCCACCTTTGGGGAGTCAGAGGGGATCATAGGTTCATATTGGTTTTGGGGTTGGGGGTATGGAAAGGGAGGGTTAGAGGCACTTTGAGTCATAGGGGTTTGTTCCAGCCCAGGTTTGGAAATTTTTTGGGTTTTTACCGAGGGGGTTGGAACTAGGGATTTTTGCTCAGGAAGGTGGGTGAGGGAGTCAAAATTATTGTTGATGCGGGGGCCTTTTGGGTTGGTCTGGGTGGGGATTGTTTTGGGGCTTTTCATTTAGTTTGGACTTTTTTGAATCTTATCTCATCTTTCTCCGGGTGGGGTGTGGGCTTAGCTTGCTTGTTCATGGGGCATTCTCGGAAAAGGTTCCCATGAGCATGGCATTTTTGGAAGAAAAATGCAATGTCCTCATAATCTAGGGTCTGAAGCCAGTTTCTGTCTCTATATCTGAGGCGTATTAAGGCAAGTAGAGCTTTAGAGACATTGAGGTAGACACAGATCCAAGCAAAGGAGGTGTAGAAACCTTGGAGGGTGGCTTCTGCAATTATAACAAAGTATCCAAGAGTGTTCCCTATTCCTTCTAATATTTTTGAGCACCAATACTCCTATGGGAGAGAGTACAGTTTGATCCAAACTGAGGTTGCGGTGAAGTCCTTATTTTTTGGGATAAAGTTCTCTTTCCATATCCTCATGTAGAGGCCAACGGACTTGAAGAAGTATGGTCCTCCTTGGAAGACTCTTTCCTGGTCTTCCACTAGGTTGAAGATGGTTGTAAAGAATCCTTTGGATCCCAGTTTGAGAGTGACCTCTCCTTTGGGCTTCCATCGGGTTTTGATCCACCAAGTGAGGGCCTTCTCGAAAGGCCAAAGGCCCATGAATTTTCAAATGAGGGCATGGTCTTTCATGTATTGAATATCTTCCCCTAGAAGGGGCGATAGGATTTTGTACTGTGGAATCTCCTATGCCTACGGGATGTAGGGAGAATGGATTTTCTTGTCAACTTTTTGGGTTTGTGGGTCATGTCATGGGATAGGCTCCGGACTTGGAGGGGTTTCCTTGTTCCCTTTTTTTTTTTCTGTGTCCATTGGGATGGGAGAGGCTGTGGAGTCATGGGTACAAGTGAGAGTCTAGGTCTGCGCCAGCCACTATGTTTCGGTAAGAGGAGGCGGCCCCTCCATTAGTGGGGGTCGCCATTGCTAGAATGGGAGATCAAAATAGTTAGAAGTTGCAGAGCGAAAAACCAATTCTACCAAGTCTCTAGTTTAACCACTATTGTATAAATAGTTTTTAATACTTAACAATTTTACTAATTTTCTTTTAAAAATAAATAGAAACATATATTACATGTTTCTTTTATATTTTATACATGCACCATCATAAAATAGTCCAAATCTTTTTAAATAAATCATGCACCATCATAATTTAAAAACATGCATAAATAAATCATGCACCATCATATTTTAAACATGCACCATCATAAAATAGTCCAAAGCTTTTTAAATAAATCATGATATCCAATATCATAACTTTTGAAGGTATATTTGGTTCATCACCAATTCACCACCATTCGTGCCTATGCAATCACTGCCATTAGATTTTGTTGTAAGGAGGATGGGCTATAATAATTAATCATAAAAGGTTCATGGAAATCAAATTACATACTTTCATTTCCTTGTATTTGAAAATATATAAACATACCTATTTATCTCAAGGGGTTAGATTAATCAGTTGTTTCCAATGTTGTTGGGTATTTGGCTTATTTCATGTCAAAAAGTTCTTGGTTTGAATCCCCCTTAGGTGAGGCATACTATTTTAGATCGACAAGTTTACTAGGGATTCCATCTACGAATGAGGGAAGCATCCATTGGGTTTCCCCACAAATTTTTCCTTGGAAAAAAATTATAAATATAACTACTTTAAATAATAGCCATGCAAGTGTCAGTGTGAGGCATTATACCTTCAACTCCACTTTATGATTTCTTCTTCAATTATACATTCCTTCACTCTTTTGCTATGTTTCTCTATTTCAATCCCAAGATCAAATTAGAAAAATATTTTGTTCTTGTCCCATTATAGATCTTCACATGCTCTACTTCATACAATCCAATCCTTCATTGTACTATGTTTCTCATTTTCAATCCTAGAATCAAAGAAAAAACTCTTGTTCTTATCCCATTAGAGACCTTCTTGAGCTCTAATTCATACAATCAAAACAACAAAAATATTTATATTCTTGTTTTTATCATTCATGGAAGCTTTCATGACAATTGTAGCCTGCAATATCATATGCCTATGTTTTTTTCTTTAGCTACTTAAAATCTCAAAAGTGAAATTTATATTGTTTGCTTCATTTGTATCCCTCCTATGAAGTGTGGATAGGAGGTTAAGAAAAGGCCAATGTTTTGGTTCATTGTTTATTTGGTATCAACAAAGGTTGTGATTATTGTGTCCTTCAATAAGCACATTGTAGTGTTCAAACACATTTAATAAATTAACATGCTTCTTGAAGGAGGATCCTATTATAGAAAACATTAAGAAGCACATTGCAATGTTCAACACATTCAATAAAGAAACATGTTTCATGAAGGAGGATCTTATTATAAAAATCATCAAGGATACAATGATAGATAAATTCAATCCATGTCATGTTAAAGAACCTATGTCCCCCATAAATAAAACTTGTTTTTTCATGTGCATGGCAACTGCAAAGCCTGCACACCCACCCCAAAAATTAAAATCTATTTTTAGATACTTGGTCTGACAACATTGATGGGATTGTGGTTAAGTTGTGAGGATGGGTGGTATTTCAAGAAAACAAGGTTCAATTACCTACAACACTATATAAGCAATTAGAGACCATGAGAAAATCCTATGTAATTTTAATATAAGAGTACCCCATGTCATGGAAGATTAGCTAAAGTGTTTATATCCATTGATCCCTCTCTCAATGGTAGTTTCACCTAGACCAATAAGCAAACAATTCCTTAAATTTAGGGGTTGGTCCCTCGAGGGTATTTTTTCCTACAAAATTTGGTGTTAAAGTGCTTACATTTATTACTTGGTCTCTTAAGGGTAGCTTCACATGCACAAGTTGGTGTCAAAGTGATTACATTAAGTGGTTTGTCCATCATTCACAAGATGGCACCAAAGTGCTTACATTAAGTGGTTTGTCCCTCAAGGGTAGTTTTCCCCATTCAAGTTGGTGCCAAAGTTATTGCATTTAGTACTTGGTCCCTCCAAGGTAGTTTCATATACACAAGTAGGTGCCAAATTTCTTAAAGTTGGTTTTTGGTTCCACAAGGGTATTTTAGCCTACACAAGTTGGTGCCAAAGTGATTACATTCAATGGTTAGTATCTCAGGGGTAGTTTCCCCTACACAATTTGGTGTCAAAGTGCTTGAATTCATCTTCTAGTGCCTTGAGGGTAGTCCCCCCACCCCGCTAAACAAGCAGGCATCCAAGCATGTAAATTGACTAGATAGTCCCTCAAGGGAAATTTCACTCACACAAGTAGGCGAAAAAGGGTTTACGTTTACATCTTGGTCCCTCAAGATTAGCTTCACCCACACAAGTAAGCTCCATAGTATTTATATTCATGGTCGATCCCTTAAGGGTGGTTTCAACCGCATGAGTTAGCTTCAAAGTGATTACATTCAATGGTCAATCCCTTGGGGGTAGTTTCACTTGCATAAGGAAGGGGAAAAAGTGATTTCATTCATTACTCAGTGCCTCAAGGATGGTTTTGCCAACCCAAGAGGAGAAAAAGTGTTTACGTTCAATGGCCAATCCCTTGAGGGTAGTTTTTCCAAAATAAGTAGGGCCCAAGTGCTTACATTTAGTGATCAATCCATCAAGGGTAGTTTTTCTTGTAGAAGCAGGGGACACAATGATTGTATTTAGTGGTTATTCCTTGAAGGGTAGTTTCTCTTACATTAGTAGGTCACTTGTGGTGCCCAACCTCTCCATGCTATAGATAACACTTATCTTTGAGCTTAAAAGTGAATAACTTTAAAATTAAATAAATTCCCTCTCTAACATTTGAATTCTTCCTTGTCATTTCTTCTTTATTTCCAAACCCCTTCCTCACTTATATTTTCTTGATTCTTTTATTTTTTATATATGTATTCCGAGTGGATGGCTTGATTGGTTTGACCCTTTCCACTAAGGTGTAATGCCTAGGGAGGTTGCAAGATCCACTTACATTGAGTTCTGCAAGGTTTCCAACTGATATTGTAGTCGATGGTTAATACTATCTACCATTCAAAACACTAAGGAAGAGGGGGGGAATACCTGAGGAACTGACAAGGTACTCAACCCACTTAATATGAAAGAGAGTGAGGGGAATTTATTTCTTTAGAATACACACACACACACACACACACACACACACACACACCAAGGAAAACCTCATGGGGTTCCCAGCTCTTCAGAAGATCTCAACAAAGGGTGACTCGGCCGCTAGTCATAATAAAAACTAAAAACCCAACAAACTTAGAAAAATTAGAACCCCAACTAGACTAGAACTAGGTACCTCATGATGGTGAAATCCTCCTTGAAACAATCCATTCGAACCAATTGATATATATATATATGGTTATCTCAAGTGGTTTGACTTGTCATTTTGAAGACACAATAACCAAGGAGATCACAAGGTTGAATCGACTTGGGTCCCTTGCGTTGAAGGGATATTTGTCCCGTGATTTTGGGTCAAAAACACAGCAGATCAAGACTATATAGAGAAGATAGAAATCTTCCCTCCAAGACAAGCACACAAAACTGAAAGAATAATTATTTTACAAGGAGAAGCTAGGGAATGAAGAGGGATAAAGGGTGCACCTTAAGTCTCTCGTTTGATTTTGATCCCACTCCTTGATCTTGATGAGCTCTAGATCCTTTGTTGGAAACAACCTGCAAAATGGACACAATGAAAGATCTACTACGAAGGTAGTTACACAATAAAAAAGCATACATGTCATATACCATATTCAAAGTAAACTTAATAAGAAAAAACATACAATGAACACATGATAGGAGGGAAAACAAACTCTTCTATTAACACCAAATTAGAAAGGTAAGTTACAACCTTGTCTCGCCTTTGGCACTGCCTTGAAGCAAATTGTTTGGGTTCCTCCAAGAATCCCTCAAGCATCGAATCAGCCACTATGCACTTCCTGGAATGGCCCAAGTACGGATAAGGATACACCCTATAGCCATATATATAGGAAAGATATTTTGGAAAAATATTTTCTAGATAAAATGGGGTGTTGCTCAAAGGATTATAGGAAAGGGAGGCTTGCTAGAAACTAGAAGAATAATCTTGCACCAAGGGACTTGACCTCTCCTTATACATTATGGGTGATTTTATCTCTTCCCCAAGAGTTTGGGGGAGTTGGGTTCCATTGTGTATGGGCATGGGATGTTGGGGAACGAGCCCGACCGAAAAAATCGTCCGAAAAAAAGAAATTATTTTATTTTTTATGATTTTTTATGGCATCAGTGTGTTGCAAACTAGAGAGTCACGGATGTTTGCGCTTTGCACTAGGGAAACCCATAGATATGCTCATGAGGCATGTTTTTTAAATTCTTTTGGAGAGGCAACTTGGGAAAATGTCTAGCAATATTTGGGAAAGGATTAGACCATGGCACAAATGCATAGGTGTGGCATTTTGTGCTATAACAGATGCCCCCTAATGTGTGAGATTAGAAGGGAAAAATGATGGCTGAAATACATTATAAACTCTGAGAGGTGAGGATGCATTGAAGTACCCCTAAAGGTTCCTGAACAACGGATTCAAGAACAATAACCATCAACAAATATCAAGCAAGAATTTTTCTTCCCAAGTCAGGCATACCCATGCTCGAGAGTGATATAAGCATGTCTACCAAAGAAAGTACACTATGAATCCATGGTACATATGAAAGTATGATCAATTTCCATGGCCACGAACAATACATAGTTGATCCATGTGATAAATATAAAGTAGAAAGCATGGCCATGAGGAATACACAGTGGATCCATGTCAAAGTAGATCATAGCCACGAATAGATACACAGTGGAGTTGTGTCTCAACATCAAGAACAGAGGATATCTTGAACAAAGATAATGAACAAGTTGATCCTATGCAAGTACCAATGTCTGTGAGGTGGCACCATATGAGTCAGGAAGGAGCACAATTAAAGATGTGGTGCTCGTACTTCACCTGAAGTCTTCACAACAATATGTCGTGGTACAAGTCTACATTGTGTGAATAGATGTGTTGAAGTCAAAAAAAGTGAGACATCATTTTATTACCAGTCATTTATGTATACCATTAACAAATGCAAGACTACCCATTGATGATGATAATGGGAGTCAAGGTACCATCATACAATCTAAAAAGTATGAATAAATGAGTTGGCGTCGAATACTTGGTAGAATATATTGAGTAGGGGACATTAATCTATTCCCACTTTCAATAGCGAGGGAACCTACCACTAATAATTGCAAGTCCCAATGTACCAAACATAACTATAGATCCCTCTCCCATAGAAATGTGTGTCAGATTCAATGGGAAGAGATTCGTTGGAAGGAAGGCATTAAGGCATCCTCCATCAACCATCACGAGGGGTGGCAGAAGGCCAAATATTTGGAAGAAATCAAACAAAGAGACTGATACTCGTGATGATGAGATTGACTTGTTAAGGCCGACTTGCAAGGCAATATATTAATTGTAGAATGCTTGACACAGGTTGAAACTTTCCCTTGAACATAAGCACAACACATTATGTGACTTAGGAAACATGACTCTAAATTGGGATACATTTTTTATACAGGAGGCATCAACAAATGCTCCATATGGTTGGAAGAATATCCAACTGGAGGAGATAAAACTCAAAAATGAGAAAAAGTCTCCTAAAGCCATACTAAACCCAAAATGATGTGAAAAAGACTCAAAATTGTGCTTTGTTCAAGGGTGACAAAACTGTTGCCAATAAAAGAGATAGATGTTTTCCCTCGTCTTTTTTTTTTTCATATTATAAAAGCTTGAAAAGGAATAAAAGAATGTTATTGTACAGTGGAGGAAATGAGTGTCACGGGCAAGCAAACTAGTTTTGTAGTGCAGTGAACATAACTATGCTCGATGCAAGGAAGCATGTGCAGGATAAGGACACTTGGGGGATGTTTCCTCTAGGGATAAAGTGTCGAGTCACAAAGGCATAAAATACAGGGTTGGGGATAATAGGAATGTATAAGCAATTGGTTCAATGACAACATGTTGAAGCTGACATTAGGCCTAAAAGCATAAGTAGTCAAAATGTAATGCATTTACAACTCAACTTTAGGAAGTAAACCTCCCATGATGGTGTTTTTCGTAAGTATATCTCCAGGGCCTGAAAAAGAATAAAATAATACCAACAATAACTCTTTTGGACAATACTGGACCAGAGTATTCATTTTTTGTACATAGTCAGTTCAGTCTAGAAAAGGGTTAAAATTATATCTAAAAGCGTCTCTTCAAATCCATTTTATGAGTGTGACAGAGACAAGATCACTCAGCCATATTTTCATATTTAAGGAGTTTGAAAAGAGTTTAATTGTGGAATCCCTCATCCTTTTTCATAAATTTAATCTCCTAAGCCCGAAAAATAAAAATAAAAAACTTAGGAGAACTCTTCTATTTCGTAGGCTAGAGTATACCTTTTTCGTAATTATTCTATTCAGGCCAAAAAAAGGGGTAAAATTGTGTTGAACAAACATTCCTTAAGGACCGTTTAACGAGTGTAAAAGGAACAAGGTCACTCGACAATATTTTCAATTTTAAGGAGTCTGAAAAGAGATTAACTATGGACTCCATAATGTCATTGTGACCAGCATGTCAGAGAGGGAGTCCCGCGGGGAATGGTCAGAACAAGAGTGAGTAAGAAGAATGATGTTTGAATGGAAACTCATGGCAGGTCTAAGTAGGACTCTCGAGACTAAAAATAAACTTACAGCACAAGCGCCATAATTCAAGGGGATTATAGACTAGAGCACTCATGGAAGGTAGGCTCTACCATCAACAAAACAACGCTTTTGAGCAAAGAGAAAGGCATCATCGCTTGTTAATGGGTTGACCCTAGGTTTAAGTGGCAATGTCAATTAATAATGAAAAAGTTCAGATGAATGCATCCTATCCTAAATTCCATTTATGAGAACATTACCTGCCCAGGGCCTCTCTTTTTTTAAGTTCGACCAATTGACGAAAAAAATCCGAAGAGCATCTATATTAGCCTAATACCTGCAAAAAGGGACCATATCACTACAAAATATGACCATTAGTTGAAAATTTTGAAAAAATATTGAAACTATAGGAAGTGGGTTTTCAAAATTTAATAAAAAATTGTTGTATTTACCCATTTACTATCCATTTTTACCATTTTATCCAAAAAAAAAACCAAAGTGATCAAAACCCTCAAAGTGCCAATCGAAGAATCGTGGAGCTTGGAATAACTACACCACTTGCCCCCTTAAACGAGTTAGTTTTCTCACCCAATCTTGCATTCCCTTACTTCATTTCTTCAATTTCATCGAAATTTTAAGCTTAACTTCCATTTAATTGACACGTCGTTGTGCATTCGTGGGATTCCTTAAAGAAGCTCGCGGATATCTGCAACTGGTGGAAACACTAGCCATGGGTATTCGTGATTGTTGTAATTATAGGTCATGGATTCCCAGGGAATATTTTGAAAAAGAGAAGCTAACTCAAAAATATTTGGCAAATGAACAAGATGTTTGTCCTCTCGAGAGAACGCGAACATGAAGAGGTGGATCGGGCAGTGTTTGATAATGACGAGGAAAAACAAGCTCTACATGCATGTGGCATGTATAAATTCTTCCAAATTGGTGGCATGAGGACGCAAAGGAGATTGTTAAATATCTTAATTGACTATTGGAACCCTGATGTCGAGGCATTAATGCTCATTGGACAGTCTTTTACCATTACTATTGAAGACATCTACTTTATTATTGGTTTTTCTAGGAGGGGGGAAGTGCCAAACTTCCAATCTTGTGGAGGAGGCTAGAGTATCAATGACTTTATCAATGAGTATTGTGATGTCGGATCCGAGAAAAGTGGCTCTCAAGTGTCGATTAAAAAAATCATCAACTTGATTCTCTGAGTCATATTATATACCTTGGTGTTGGCCCTCAACCAAGTTTTGGGAGAACCATGGTCGTGTTGACCATTTTTGGGACTTCGACAAGCTGGTCGAAGATGGAGCACCCAGGCGAAGCGGAGATTGTGGGATCTCTCCCTTTTTATGGGATTTTTTGGTTTTAGGTTTTATGTAACGGGTATGGGATGTCGTCCCATGGGTTTATCCATGTTTAGGCCCCTTTTGTAATGTATAAATAAGTCGCCAGGCGATGTAAGAGTAGTTCGAGTTTGATCTATGTGATTGTAAGACCTAGTAGGTTTATGTCTTAGTGCTAATATTGGCTATGTGCAAGAAGATGTGTTAAGACCTGCAGAGCTAAGTGCAAGTGTTGTGTAAGTGCTTGGTGCAGATAGACTATGTAAGGCTTTGTGCTTTGATCCACTTGGGGAAGGAGGATCTGGCGAGGTGCGCGCAGATCTCTTGTCCTATGCATAGTTGGCTTTGTGGCCTGGTGCATGTAAGAAGATTGGAAGAGATTAATAAGAAGAGAAGAAGATTGGTGGACGTAGCCCCACACTAGGGTAAACCACGTATATCCTATGTCGATGTGCTTTGTGCTATGATGTTAATGTTTTTTATGTATTTAATTTCTTATTATAATAGGTATATCCATTGATGCTTAGTGCTTTATGATGTGAATGAATGTTAGATCTACTTTGATGCTATGTGTTGAATGGTTAGATGTGTTGGATCTTGGTTGTTAGTGCGTTGATCTGTAATTAGGGTTTTAACCTACGATGTGAATAGGGGTTAAAAGCTAATGAATGTTAATTTCTAAGTGCTATGTTAAGTATTGTGATCACATATCTGTGTCCCAGCTAGGTTGTAGACAGTTGATTCCTACAACCCCCCCTACCTCTACCTTGGGTGAGACTTCATCTGCTTCGCAAACGTTGTCGAAAGAGCTGGTAGTTAGGTTTTTTTTAGTGTGTTGTTGAAGCGTTGGTGGGCTACATCCACCAATATTCTTCTCTTCTTATTAGTCTTTTCCAATCTTCTTACATGCACCAAGCCACAAAACCAACTCTGCATAGGACAGGAGATCTGTGCGCACCTCGCCAGATCCTCCTTCCCCGAGTGGATCAAAGCACAAAGCCTTACAAAGTCTATTTGCACCAATCACTTACAAAACACTTTCACTTAGCTCTGCAAGTATTAACACATCTTCTTGCACATAGCCAATATTAGCACTAAGTCATCGACCTACTAGGTCTTACAATCACATAGATCGAACTTGAACTACTCTTACATCACCTGGATACTTATTTATACATTACAAAATGGGCCTAAACATGGGTAAACCCATGGGACGACATCCCATACCCATTATATAAACCCTAAAATCCAAAAATCTCTCAAAAAGGGCGAGATCCTGTGATCTCTACTTCTCCTGGGTGCTCCGTCTTCGACCAGCCTGTCGAAGTCCCAAAAATGGTCAACATGACCAAGGTTGTCCCAAAAATTGGTCGAGGGCCAACAGGCCCCCAACACAGAACTGATTGCTATGATTTTATGCTTTTGAGACCTCGCCACCCGTTTTGCTTACCTTGAGTGTCCAGTCGTCTACCCAAGATATTTGATCACGAGCATGCATGTCGGGTGACCTTAGCACAGTAGAGAAATCCATAGAATATATTTTGATAGACATTATGTCTAAGAAGGTCATGTTCATAGGAGTATAGGCCTCATCGACAAGAGGATTGCAAGAATCCCCCTCGACTGGATGTCGATCTGGGTCATCCTGAACCGCGATGGAGAAAAGAAGCAAGCATTGTGATGACCTAGCAAATGCGAAGCTCATCCCGTCAATCTTTCCTGACTACATCCCACCTCTGGCTGGTGCGATTAGTCGTGATATTTTGAGTACACACTCATCATTGTGTACCTCCTGAAGGGGATACGCACAGTCAGAATGCAACTAGGACTGATCCCTAATCTTAAGATCAGTGACTTTAACCTGGGAGATAGGAAACCTTATGAATTTCTCGCACCACATAGGTACTTGAAAAAGATGACTGGGAAGAATCCAAATATAGTTCCCCGACCATAGATTAAGGAGATCATGAGGTCCGCCATCCTTAACGTGATGAAGATACCCCACTTTGGCAGACATCAGGAGGTTAACACATGCATTAAACTCCTCCTTCCATGCTACCACAGAGGTTATCTATGGTTAGATAGGTGTGTGACTGTTGACCCAGTGTTGATCCACATGATCATTGGATTGAGCATGTAGGGACCATAACCTCACCAGTTCTATCCAGGGAAGTCTACAGATCGCACCCTGGCACAGCGTATAAAGGAAACCTATGGTGACGTGGAGAAGGGGAAGTGAGGCTACAAGGTAGCCTCCATCCAAGATGGCACAGTGTACCTCTCTTGTCAATTGATCATTGGTAAGCTTGTCAGGAAGAACAGACCAACGCAAGTCACGAGGTTTGTCGTCAACCTCACAGGGAAGTGCATTGAAGGGATGTAGATGAATTGGGTGAGCTACCTCGTCAATGAGTTGGAGAAGGACTATGGCTATGAGTTCCACTTCAGTTGGTTACTAATTCTCATTGTGTTTGTCACTTGGGAGATGTCAAAGGGAGAGACATTCCTGGAAGTCGAGCCATCGGAACCACTGGCCGCAAGGTTCATGACCTTGTGGTATTCAAGCGATATGGTGAAGTAGTGGAATTCAAACATTGTCTTCCACACTTATTACTTATAGCTCAAGTGTGCCATTGATTCATTCCCCCAAATGACCCCAAACACCTTGCATACTTAGAGACTAGTAGCGAAGTTTTGCGTGGACCACCACTTCATATATATCACTGCACGTAGGGATGAAAGCAAGGAGGAGTTGTAGTCGTATTATAAATTGACTGATGAAGACATGGAGGAGATAAATAAAGAATGGATGGTTGAATTCCTTGTACCAATCGAGAAGACAAAGCTCTCTGACCCCGACATCATCGAAATCCCTTTGGTCACCCAGATAGAGTGGGATGGATTGAGCAGTGCTAAGAGGAAGAAGAAAAAGGAAGAAGTGTAGGAGATAAACAGTGCATCGAAGGAAAATTCATCTGAATCACCTGGAGGAGGAGGAGGTGACGAAGTAAGACAAGAGAAGGAAGGGGAAGAAGACAATAAGGAAAAGGGTAAAGTGACACCATCAAAAGATCCCCTTGCAGAGGTCGAGACATCAAAGAAAAGGAAGGTTTCTCCAAAGAAACCCTTAGCGTGGAAGAAGTCACAAGCCAATATGTCCCAGTCGCAGACTGTGCTCATAGTGGATGATATTGACCTCATCATCGCAATTGTAGCAGATGCTTCGGAGGATATTTTGCAGCGAAATGAAGCAAAGCAAGAGACAATGTATGACAGAATCTAGGCGGAGCTGAAAGGGGTACAAAAAGCACTATATTCGAGACGCGCAGTGTCTACTGTTACATCATCATCAGAAAGTGCAGAATTGGGGGATGAGCCCACCCAACTACAAAGGATGGCAGATGCTATAGAGGCTCGCCTTCAACAAGTACAGGAAGAAAAGGAGCAGGACACAAAGGCCTTGAAGAAAGCAAAGGAGGAATCCCTAGAGAAACTTTGGGTTGCGCAACAAGAGAAAGATGACCTTAGAGAAAAGTTTGAAGAAGACAGAGAGAAGATCCAGAGAGAAAAATACCAGCTGATCACAGAGAAGATGGGGGTTAGAGAGGCAGTAAATAGAGCACTTCACTCTGTGCCAGGATTGGCTCAGATGGAAGAAGAGATAGCTTAAAGCCAAGTAGGTAAGCTCGTTGAATCCATTCAGTAGCTTCAAGCAAGAATAGTCGAGTTATAACTACAAGCAGTGTCGAGCACTCCACAAGAAGTGAGGGATCAGAGGGAAGAAACTGTCAAGAGTGCAGTCGAAAGAATCAAGGCATTAGCCACAGAATGAAAGAAACTCAGTGACCGAAGTGCACAAACCTATGATCACCTTGCAGAAGACTCGGAGTTGAGGAGCTTGGAGGCATAGCTCCATGAGGCGAAGCAGCAGGTGTCTACAATGCAAGTACAGTTGAATTTGCTTACAACAATGGAGAAGATGAAGAGGGCACAAGAGCAATGCATATTTCAACAACAGGTCACTACCATCCAGAGCAGAGTGATGGAGGTGACATAGCGACTCCAGCCGGTGCAGGATGAAGCATGCACCCACTTTGAAGAGATCGAGGGACAATGATCACAGTTGGAACAAGTGGTTGCCACAGTAGAGCAGCACCTGGAAGCACTACTACATATGGGTGGATTATTCCACAAAAATTTTCCATGCTTCCACTAGTTTCATCTTTTTTTTAAACAGGGCGGGATTTTCGTCGATATTTCCACGAAAGTTCATCGCAATATCCACGATTTTTTTTTTAAATCTAGTCGGGATTTTCGTCGCAATAGCGACGAACTTTCATGGCAATATCGACGAACATTTTTCCTATCTCATTGGTCGGTGTTAACGGATAGTTTACTATTTGATCTGTATATACATGACTTTAAGAGACTTTGTGACACAATTGCTATAGTTGCGACACTGTTCTTGGCTTTTGTTTGAGCTATTTATTTTTTCCGTCACCCATCGATTGAACAAATCCAATTCTCGATCTACATAGCTCAGATTTTGAACTTGCAAGGTTAATATGTTATTTTTTATTGATGTACTCATTTAACTTGTAAATTTTTGTTCAAATGTCCAAATTTCATTTAGCTTGTTTTTTCCTTGATAATATATTATAATATGTGTAGTACCGTATTTCATGTCTTTCGTTTTTGGATCTAGTTAGTATATTCTATGGAAAAGGGTATGTGGATTCCATAATATTCTAGGTTTATGGAATCCACATACCCTTTTCCCTTCAATTGTAGGTATAATCTCTCTCTCTTTTCATTGATAGAGATATGGAATTTCTCTTGAAACACAACCCTGATCGGTGAAACCTGAGGCTAAACGTTGTGGTTGACGTGATCGGGTGTGTACATCTGGACGGTGGAGAAAGTGCAGTCATCAACTCATTAGGAGATGAAACAAAGTCTCAAAATTCAAAGTGTATTCTTACATTTACTACACAGAATGTTGGTAGCATCAATCATTATTTGTACTTTTAATTAATACGTGGTTATTTGTGGATTTTTTTTTAAAAAAATATTTTTATTTTTTTAGTTTTGTGGTTAATTGTCACCTCCAACTAGGGGAAATTAGTCACTTTAGAGTTTTTGTCCAATCAAAAAATAGAATTTTGAATATTTAAAAATAAAAAAATATTTATATATATATATATATATATATATATATATATATATATATATATAAAATTCTCATTAATAAATATATATTGAAAAACATTATAAAACATTGTTAAATTTTTTGTAAATTTACAAAAGTCAAAATGATTTTGACTTGCAATCGATTGCTATATTCCCTGCTTTGGCAGGGACTAATAAGATACATAAACACTAACCCTAAAATTATGTTAGGTATATATGTCGTTATTATATAAAGAAAACATGTGTACACATATGACCTTATTATAAAGATGTTATCTATGTCGCCATGATGTTGATCCTCTACACATATGATCACCTTATTATAAAGATGTAGGTCACTGTAAATAAACACTTCATAATCGAAAGGAGTAGCTAAAATATAAAAAATTGACAATTTAATGTTTGGTATGGTGTAGGTAAGACAATTACTTGTCAAGACAAGGATTTGTCACAATGAACGAAAATGACAGGAAGCTTGCTCGGTTAAGAGCGGCATTAGAGGCAAGGGGCGATGGAAAATGTTATTTCCCTTGCTATGATTGCAGAGGCTTGCAAAATAGAAGACTTTTAATAACAACAGCCCAAAGACATTGTCCCTTGGTAAGAGGATTCAATATTTAATGTATTCTTTGTAATAATCAGTATGTCATGAATTTTAGTAATATTTCTTATCGGGATTTTTATATTTTATATACACACTAAATTTTCTATGTTTTTTTTAAATATATAGACGATGCCCCCAAAGTGTCGACCTCCAGAGAGCTATTTGCCAAGTACTAGCAGAAATACTACTTTACAGGGAGATGAACTTCGAGATCAAAATATTGAAGTTGATGATCAAGTTATTAATGATGATATGGATGGAGATCACGTTAGTGATTCAAATCATAAAGATGAGATACATAGATTGATCCAAGACACATTTTCTCCAATGGATGAGGACAACCAGGATGATAGTCATGATGTTGATCCTCTACTCGAGAAGTCACGTCAATATCTTTATGAAGGCTCAACAACAAATATTTTATCTGATATATTGTTGTTGGTGAACCTGAAGGTTTTGAATGGTTTATCAAACACATGTCTCACACAGATACTAAGGTATTTAATTTGTTAATTATTTATGCTTGCATGTTCACAAATACTTACAAGGTTCAATTTTTTCCTATATAGCTATTGTTTTCTAATTTGTAAATTAGTATATTGGATGATATATTGATGATTAATATTGTTTACATTGACTTATTTTTAGAATTTTGTAGATTGTTAGGTGATGTTCTATTACCGACGTCAAATATTCTTCCACGCACATATCGAAAAATATCTGTGATTATGAAAGAAATTGGAATGGACTATCAAGATATTGATGCATGTCCTAATGATAATATCATATATTATGGACAATATTCATTAGAAAATGAATGCCCACAATGTCAAATAAGTAGATATCGAATCGATAAAGCGTCAAAGAAGGTTCCTCACAAAGTTCTTTGCTATATTCCGATAATTCCACATTGCCAACGGTTGTTCAGGTGCCAAAGTATAGCATAGTTTATGGATTTTCATGCAAAGAACAGAAGTCGAGATGATGTTCTTCGAATTCCTGCAGATGGTTCTGCATTGAACTACATCGAAGAAAAGTGGTCAATTTTTAAAGAAGAACCTCATAATGTTAGACTTTCGTTGGCAGCTGATGGTGTCAATCCATTTGGAGAGCTTCGTTCTACGTACTCAATGTGGCCTATTTTTATTATAAATAATAACCTTCCTCCTTGGATGTCGATCAAGAGAGAGCATACAATGTTGGTAATGATTGTTCCAGGTATTTAATTATCTTTTATTTGCTTTAAAGTATGACAAAATATTTCATTTCTTTGTTTCATGCATGGTAATTATTTCTTTTATATATCACGACATCTAGATAAGTATAATTAATCATGCAGTATGTTGAACCAATTAGGTAGGTACCAGGTTAAAGATATGAATGTATATATTGAGCCTCTCATCGATGAGTTGTTGAAGTTATGGGTTGGTGTCACTATGTATGACATCTCTAGACCAATAGGGCAAAAACGATTTTAATTCCATGGAATATTGTCATGGACAATTCATGATGCTCTTGGGGTAACACATTTTTGTGGTATATTGTTACTTTATTTTGTGATTTAATATATATATATATATATATATATATATATATATATATATATATATTGAAAAATCATTCATTATTTTAAATTGTAACTCTAATTTGACGCTACATTTATTCATATATCTTGTAGGTATCCAAACAAAGGGTAAATTTGCATGCCCAGTTTGTGGTCCGAGGATAAAATATCGTCGTTCAAGGAGTTTAGAAAATGAAGTGTTTGATGAGTATAGGCACTTTCTTCCTAAGAACCATAGTTATCGAACTACAGACAAAGAAAAGTTCAATGGTAAAGAAGAAAATGGAAAAAAAAAGCCATGAAGAATGACACCTCGCCTATGGAAGTTGGAATATATTTGAAATTGTCAAGGTACACAAATTATTTATGTATGACCTATTATATAAATCTTTGGTTAATTTCATTAGTATTAATTTCATTTTGTCCCATTAATTAGTGTTAGTTTCAATTTGTTGATGTTTCATGAATGTCGTTAAGGCACGAATGGGCTTCCGCGAGGAATGAAAAGTTACCCGATGCAATTCAGTAGATTGCCATACTACGAGCACCTACAAATAGTTCATTTGTTTGATACAATGCATATCGGGAAGAACATAACAGAATTGTTATGGCGAATATTAGATGGAAGGACTGACAAAGAGAGAATTGGAAAGATTTGTTGTGACATCCGGGAAGATAATCACGCCTTGAAAAGTGTTATTATTAATTCTAATGGCGATGGTCATGAACAAAATACTAGTCTTCCTTGGTTATTGATGGAGCAACAGAGAAATATTGTAAAAGAGGTCATTCGAAAATTTAGGTTTCCGAAAGGGTTTTCGTCGAACATACAAAATATCTTAACTAAAAAAGGTGATTTTGGTGAGGTTAAAACACATGATTGACATACATTCATTAAGGTAATTAGTAGGTTGTAATATATTTCCTTATTGGTATGCATTTTTTGGAAACAAATAATAATTATTTGTTTTTTGTTACAGTATGTTCTACCTTTATCTCTCCCAGACGAATTTGACAACAACATAAAACAAATTATTTATGTACTTGGAAAATACATGAGGTAAGTATTGTTTTATAAGAAAAATGTACTTCTTAGGTGATTTGTAGCATAACTTATTGACATGTTAACTTTTATCTGCAAATTTATGTATGCCTTGATATTATTTTATTGCATCGACATTTGTAGGTGGCTATCATCAAAAGAAATCCATAAAGAAGATATAAGGTATTGGAAGAGAGAAATTTCCCGACTAATGTGTCAAATGCAATAGTATCTACCTCCAGCATTTTTCAATGCATAAGAACACTACCTCATACACCAAGTTGAGGAGATTGAATTATGTGGACCAATACACACAAGGTCGATGTGGATGGTGGAGAGGTAGTTAAAGTCACTGAAGGATTTTGTTAGGCAAAGAGCACGTCCGGAGGGTTCTATGGTTGAGGGATATATGGTATATCAATGCATGGTGTATACTAGTCAATATCTACCTAAATTAGCAGAAAATATGAATGTGCCTCGCATTTGGCATCTCGACTCCATCAACAAATTTGAAGGGGGGGTCCTATTGGGGAAAGGTAAAATGAGGACTGTGAAAGGTAATTATTAGATGTTGACGTAGATTTAATATATTACACATTTATTAAATTATTCATTTATTAACAATAACTAATTAATGATATTAAATTGTTATGCTATCATATATTTGCTCGAGAGTCAGATGATTTACATTTATACATTGCAAACAACCTTGATTGGATGGAGCATTGGATAGAATATACTGAAGAATACTTCGGTAGGTTATCATGGGAAGGGGTGAGTAAGATGATTAAAACAATGCATTGTCATCGAGATAAATTTCCTAATCTTACATCAAGGGAAGTTGATTTAGCCTTTGGTTTAAAAGATAAACAGGCAAGTTAAATTTGTTACCCACATTTTCCTAGTTTTTTCCCAATTTTTCAATGTATTTGGTTTGTTTAATTATTGAAATATATATTTAGTAAGTCTTATATGAGGATTATTAATTCGCAATTTTTCTTTTACTTGTTTTCCATGTTGCAGTTGAAACATCACAAGGCTATGTGGTCTAATGGTCATAAATTTCATATCAAAATGTTGGATGATAAGATGAAAACCTCAGATTGTGGGATAAATGTAGTGTTTAAGGTCACCAACATTTCCTCTAGAAGTGACAGAAATCTGGAAGAAACTGAGAATAGGTACTATTACCATTTGGAGGATATAATTGAGTGTGATTTTAATTCCTTTAAAATAGTTTTGTTTGAGGTTAGATGGTACAGGCTACGGATGCATGAACGTGATCCTGAAAGAACTATTATTGAGCATGATAATGGATTTACCATGGTTAATACAAGGGCATTTGAACCGGGTACGGAGCCTTATGTTCTTCCAAGTCAATGTGAGCAAGTATTTTACTCAGAGGTACCTGGTAAAGCAGGTTGGTCGTACGTTGCTAGATATGATCCAAGAGGAAGACCAGTAAAGTACAATCATGTAGTCGAGGATGAAGATAATAACGAGGAAGAAGATCGTGATTATGAAGATCAGGAGCAGGTGGCTCATGTAGTCAATGTGTCAGACGAAGAAGTTGAAGAAGTTGATCATCCAAATGTAGGAGACAACGATCTCATTGACGATATCGATAACTATAGTAGCGAAAATGACGTTGATGATGATATTGATAGGAATGAGCCTTTCACCAATATCGATTATGAACCATATCCTGATACAAATGTTGAGCTGGATGAAGAAGAAGATGACTGAGATTTAATTGTTTAAAAGAAGAGGTATGTGTTTATATATTTTATATGATCTTTATATGTTTTTATTTTTTATANGTGAGGGGGGGGGGGGCATAATTAGAGCTTCCACCTTCACGTGGTTGACCCTGTTTAGTAGAGAATGAACTATTCTTGAAACCAAGAGGAGCTCTGTGCGACTGCACCTAATCATACCAACGATGTAGTTATGTCCATCATCAATTCATCATTATCATTCTCAAAATTATCATTCTCCAAATATCTTATACAAATTTTACAAGGAAATTGTACTAGGACTAGACACGAGCAACAGTGACCTTTGAATGGGGCCAACGTTGAAATTTTTTCAAATTGTTTCTGAATGCATTGAAATTTGACATGGATAGACTATTCGCATGCCTTAACGATATGGGAGAGTTTCTGGACTCAAATTTGACTTGCATGCCCACTTTCTTCCATCATCATTTCATCATGTAAACCCTAAACCTTAATTTAGTGGAGTCATCTATTTGTTCCCAGTGAATGGATGATTTGTTATTGACATGAAATGGGACAACACATGTACCTTCTTAATTTTCTTCCTTCACTTGATGTGGGCCTAGTCATTCCTAGCCTTGAATTGAAAGTTGTCCCTAGTCTTACTCGTCACCCTTCATAAATGTTGTCACCCAATGATCATTATATCAGAAGGTTGGAGGCATGTGGTCATTGGGATCATGAGGCTTTATAACCCCACAATAACAAGAGACATTAATAGATCAACTTTGACTAGATTGAAAGGTGCGTGCAATTGAAAATATTGTGTGCACCAAAACTTGACATGGTTATAGTAGATGCATGCATTGAAACTATGGGAAGGTTTCGAGACTCAAATAAGACCCACATGAAGAATTCTACAATCAAACAATATTAATGAATTAATTCACTAGGGTTGTTTGTTTCAAGAGTCATATGGATCAAAGGGTATACCATGCTCAAGTTGATATTGATTGGGGGTTATCATATTATACGGATTCATTGTGTTCAAAGTCATAATTATTAGGAGGTGATTTCATCAAGGATAAAATGGATCAATGATCAAATTCTATTAGGGGGTTAATGCATTTATATGGGACTAGTGTGTTTGGGATTATAGTTTCTTAGGGGGTTCATGTCTTCATGGTTTCTTAATGAAACATGTTGATCATTTCAAGGGTAAGGCATGCCAAGGATCATAGGGATTAGGAGGTACACAATGTATAGGACCATAATAATTAGTGGTCATAGCATATTGGTGGCTTAATGGTTAGTGGCCATAGTGCCTTAGGGGTTAACATGATTTTTTGGGTCATAATGTGTGAGGGGGTTATTGGGTTAGGGGATACCATTTCATTCAAGGTTCATGGATATTGGAGGGTATACTATGTCCAAGGAGGGTTATAGTGATCGATATTTTATACCATGAAATGATACTTTAATTCCAAAGATATTGTTGACCATAAATGACATATTAATTAACCTCATACTTTTCTAAATGCATCGTAATAATAATTTGAAGTAAATAAAAATCATGAATTAAGAGATCAAGGCCGGTTATAGGGGTTAAGAGTCATAGTGTATTAGAAGGGTCAATATATTATGATGTTACTATGTTCAGAACCATAATGTATTCATCTTTTAGTGTGTTTGAGATCACACTATGTTCACTGGGGGCAATTGTTTCAGGAATTATAGGGATCAGAGGGTATACCATGTTCAAGTTGATATTGATTGGGGGTTATCATATAATAGGGATTCATTGTGTTCAAATTCATAATTATTAGGAGGTGATTTCATTAAGGATCAAATGGATCAATGATCAAATTCTATTAGGGGGTTAATGCATTTATATGGGACTAGTGTGCTAGGGATTATAGTTTCTTAGGGGGTTCATGTCTTCATGGTTTCTTAATGAAACATTTTGATCATTTCAATGGTTAGGCATACCAAGGTTCATAGGGATTAGGGGGTAAACAATGTCCAGGACCATAATAATTAGTGGTCATAGCATATTGGTGGATTAGCGGATAGTGGCAATAGTGCCTTAGGGGTTAACATTAATTTTTGGGTCATAATGTGTGAGGGAGTGATTGGGTTAGGGGAGACCATTTAATTCAAGGTTCATGGAGATTGGGAGGTATATTATGTCCAAGGGGGGTTATAGTGATCGATATTTTATACCATGACATGATAATTTAATGTCTAATATATTGTTGACCATATATGACATATTAATTAACCTCATACTTTTCTAAATGCATTATAATAAAATTGAAATAAATAAAAAGGGTAAATTTAGAGATCAAGTGTTATAGGGGTTAAGATTCATAGTGTATTAGTAGCGTCAATCTATTATGATGTTACTATGTTTATATCCATATTGTATTCATTTTTTAGTGTGTTTGAGGTCACACTATGTTCACTAGGGTTGATTGTTTCAAGAGTCATAGGGATCAAAGGGTATACCATGCTCAAGTTGATATTGATTGGGGGTTATCATATAATAGGGATTCATTGTGTTCAAAGTCATAATTATTAGA
>ML778077.1:1379938-1395500 GCA_009831015.1 Picea engelmannii | reverse complement strand
CTTGAACACCATACTAAGCCCTTCCATGCTTAGTCTTCCTCTGGTATTCCTGTGGATTCCCTTTCCTGGAACCTTCACCTAAGCATCTTCTGCTTCTCTGGCTTCTGCAAATCTCTCTTCTCATGAGAACATTTCAGCTTGTCCTCTTTACTCCAACCTTCTGCTAGATACTATGAAAAATTTTCAAAACTTTGATTTGGGTATTCTTAATACTTAGGATAACACATCGGTTTTGTTTTAAAACTTTGGTTAAAAATTTTCTTTGATTTTCATGCAGAAGGAAGAATCAATTTATATAGTCCATGTTTCCATGGGCAGGGACTAATAAGGGTGCCTTCTTAAATTTGATTGCTTCACTTTCGTTTAATGATTAGCAATTCCCCCTCTCACATGCCCTCCATTTTTTTCTTCGCATTTCCATGCACTCATATCCTTTCTCTATTTGGTTTTGGTCTCACCACTGATCAAAGTAGACATGAGAACCAAGCCCTAGATACCCTCACCTATTTATGCTCCAATCATACCCTTAGCACTAGGCTCATAATCGGTTTCAAAATTGAAGATTCCTAACCATAATTGTTTACAACTCACACATTACCAATCCCCTTGATTGTGCCATGAGAAGAAAAAATCCCCATGGGAGTAGTGTTTACCCTAGCCATTAAATGCCTCAACACTTAGCATCATCACTTCTTATCACATAATTGATTTAGGGAATTAGAAGTCAACCTTGTTTTTCTTCTTATCCCTACTCTCCATCATAACTAAGCCATCAAATTTCCTCATGATTTCATGCCCAACCTTCTATGCCCATGAAATTGTAGCATAGGTTAGTCATCTCAACCGACACTTTCATTTTCTAATCAATCATAAAGTTGAAAATAATGAATGAATGTGTAAACACTTTAAATTCAAAGGAATTGATTAGACACTTGCTTCTTGGATGATTTCTTCTTTCGCAAATGGTGTCTAGGAATGGTAGGATTCCTCTTCCCGAGTTGGACTTTTTCCAGTTAATTAATGATCATTTTGTTGATGATTAAGCCTAGCAATCCTAGAATCATACCATGGAATTCCTAACTATATTTTTCATTGCCTCATGTTCTAGTATTCAATGGGCCATGACCCAATGTTACATGTAGAGCTAATGTGTAGTTCCTATGTGGCTTGTTGTCCAACACTAGACTTGGATATATTCAAACCATGTCTTTAAGTTTCTGGGTATCCCCTTTTGTTTCTAGGTCTCTCCTAAATATCTATGGGAAGTGGTGGTGCATTTGGCTAGTGGTTAGGTCTGGGAATTTCGTTTGGGAAGAACCCACTATACCATCGACATGTGCTTTAGACTTTGGATTTTCCAAGTCGAGAGTATATCTTGGCATGATATCATATAGCATGCGTGATAGAGAGTATATTATCTCTAACTGTTGCACCTGAAAGATTGCATGTTCCTATGAAAACACTCTCGAAGTTGCAATGTCTTTCGAAATATAAGGGAGTAGATGTTTCATGAACCATTCAAGGAGGAACTCAGGTGGAAATATAGCCTTAATCAAGCTCTTCCTTCTCCTCCATTCTTGAATGTGATCGAAAATGTGCATGGCTTTATCTTGCTCAAAATTCGCCAGCAATTTTGTCTCAGCATCGTACCAGACAGGGAATTGGAAATGGTTTAGGAAAACCATGGCTAGGTCCCCAAAAGTCGAGTACTTCCCCCTCTTGATTTTAATATACCACTTGGCAACACCTCCAATAAGAGTACCATGGAACAAACACAATCTAATTGAATCATTTTTTAGCGAGTTAGACGAACACCACAAGTGGAACATCGTAATGTGGTCATGTGTATCCTCACTGTTGAGGAAAATATATGAATTGTCTTACTCAATCATTTTTTAATCTTACTTGGCTAGGACAAGATAGTAGAGAATGTCACCCTATGTTTTATATCCTCACGAATATTTTTCCAATCCACAAGTATTAATTACAAGGGTTTATGTTGATTTATTAATGAAAAGAATGTTGCAAAATAACAAAAAAAATTATATAAGATTATGAAAAATATATAGATTACAGAAAGTAAATATGGAGATCGAAAGAAAAATTAACCAAGTCATGAATACACATAAATGAGACAGAATAGCAATCTGATTTATTTCATTCCAAGATATCAAAAGTTTTTTTCTCTTTACAAAACCCATGTGAGGGCATGGACCAAAGTCTAATTTACAGATCCCCGATGAACACCATACAAAAGGACTCTGACAAGAAGTAAAAACTGAAATTTATAATCTAGATCATATTGCCACAGACTGCTGCCAATTTGACTCTACAAAATATCATTTATCAGCTATGAAACTTAATCCACAAACAGACAAGAATACACAAACTATCAAGGATGGATCAACACCTCTAAAACAAGCATCTGAATGATTTGGTTCAGTTTTGAACCTTGTTGTCTACAATAGGACCATGTTGTCAAAAAGAGAATTAGGTTTTGAATAGACTCAAGAATGAATGAAAACTGAACTATCTCATGAAATCAAAAGAGAAAACCTTAGTCTTGCTTTCTCCTTCTATTCTCCTCTCGTTTCTTCTTCTCATTTAGTTTTTATGCTTTCCAAATAAGTTGAAGTAGTTCAACTACTTTCTTTAGTTAAGTTAGTTTGACTTAACTAATTTAGTTTAGGAGAAATAATAATAATAACAAAATTTAAGGGTTTTTAATTAATAATAACTAGGTAGGTTGGACCCCTTGTGACTCATGTCTTTCCTTCTTTTCAAATTATAAAATATAACACAAATGGATAATCATTTCAACACATTCCATCCTTGTAACTCCCTTAGATAACTTCAAAATCGAATATTTAAATATCAGAAATAATTTAAATCATATCCACAAATATATAAATATCCACATAATCCACATTATCCAAAAAAGAGCTTGATGTCCAAACTTTCTGCAGACCATCAACACTGTCTCTATCAACTCAAATCATAAAAACACATAAACTACAAACCATACTTGCCACTATGAGAGGCAATTTTTCTTTTATCATTGTTGCCCCCATTTGATTTCTCAGAAGTAGCTCATGGTTGATTTGAACCTTGAGGTTGTATTTCACTAATTACATGGGAACAATCATCCTTCAAATGCATGCGGGAGGACACAGATTTTGAGGAGTCATTTGAGGGAGAGGAAGGGCAACAGCTTTTCCTTTATCTTGCACAAGGGGAACATCAGTTTTAAGTCTTTTACTAGCATGTGAATATTGGGCATGTGAATCAACAGGGGCAATCTGAACATTAGGATTTACAGGTAGTGGAAGAGGTAATGACATATTGGGCCAGCCACGATGGTGAGAGACAGTCGGGTTGAAAATATCTTGCCATCCATCATTTGCAGGGACTTATGGTTGCAAGGACACATGAGGAGGAATAGGAATGCCAGGGATGTTCTGAGGATGGAAGAGGGGTCTCTCCGGTTGAGGTTGTACTATTCCTTTCTCGATCCAATTAAAGAACCCATATTGGAACAACTGGTTCAATTCCTAGAGATCAACATCAAAATGAATGGAAAATCTAGGCCTTCTAGGCCCTCTATTCCAATTTCCTCTACCTATGTTATTTCTACCATGGATGCCCCTACTGAATAAACTCATCATGTAGCAGCAGTTCGTCGGTAACTAATCTCTTAATAACCATACATGACATTATGCTTGCATGAATAAAAAATTGGCTTAGAAATTGACACGAGATACATGTAAATCCAACCATAACAAATCATTTAATAATCATCAAGTGAGCAGGGGGTGATAGGGTTCATGGGACATATGGAGGGAGTATAATGAGCAAAAGGAGGTATAATGAGAGGGGATAAATACATGAATACTGCTCAACAATTAATTAAATAATTTAATTGTGTAATAAAATACCAAAATATTAGTTGCCAACCATTTATGTGTTATCTCTTTTGTCATTGTTACACAGACCTTTTTAATTTATTTTATAGAACAGGGATGTCATAAATGAAATTGGGATTATGAGGTGAATATAATGAGCGAAAAGTGGTAGAATGAGAGGGACATAATATGGATACTTTTCATATAAAAATAAATCAAAACAAACAATCAAATACATCTTTGTTCAGACCTCCAAAGTTCAACAGTGTTCACTTTCCAAAACCACAATTTAAATTGTTACTTCCTTTACATATTGTTTGTTGGATTCCAAACAATAATTCATATGCTTAGAACTAATCAATTACAGCATCCTTTGCATCCATATAAATTTTATATAACAGTCATAATAACAGCATTGCAATCAATATGTCAACCATAATAACCCTTTAAGCCTCAACCATTCATACTCCAATGCTAAATATTTTTTTTAAAACCAATATAAATACACACAGTGATTCCAGCCATTTATATCCAATTATTGTTCTTTAAAATCAATAAGAATATGCACAATATTTACCACCCTTTGTCCATTATTCAACATTGTTCAACACAATCAAATTGGGCGCTAAAACTCATAATAGGGCCCCAATCCATTCACACACATAGGTGTCTTTTAAATATAATCAACATAAGTATTGATTCAGATATCATTCAACACAAATAACATGCAACTCTTGAACCCAAGCTTCGCATAAATTAGCATGTACAAACTTCTTCTAAAATTTCTCAACGAGGAACATAATCAAATCGTGCCCAACCAATCAAGCACACACATTGCTTATTTACCCTTGACCGGATTAAAACGATATCAAGATTGTATTTAGGGTTTAAACGGCAAATGGAGAGTAAGACAGATGGCTCAATCAAAGGAATAAGTCCTCGAAAAACGCAGATAGCTCGTGCCTTTCAAAATTTACCATAGACATATAACAAGTAACCATAATCTCAAATATGAGGGTTACCAGAACGACAAACTGCCAACTCCAACAGGAAAACGAAATGAAGAGAGTCTCTTAACAACACTATAATGTGAGCATCCAAGCACAACCCTTGTTCAACCAAAAACATGTATAAAGCTTCCATTAAACTTATGGGTGATGTCAAACCCAACTATGCAATGCTTTCCAGGAAATCATGTTAGTGAGGGAAACGCTATGATAGCTAATAGCTCGAGGGTTTTCCAATTCAAGGAAAGAAAAACTTTCAACTTTCAATAGTTCGCATTGCAACCCAAAGGATCGAAAATATCAACCACAGAGATGAAAATGGAATGGAAATTCTTAAACACAGAGACTGGTGGTAATACTCATGCGCAAGGCTCAGAGCTTGACAAATAATCAATTTCCAAAAAGAAACCAGACCCAAAACCCAAGCCGACCGAGCATGATTCACTGCCATTTTATCAATAAACCCATGCAAAGATTACACACAGCAAGGAGAGCATAACTATTCCTTTTTTAAAACGCCAATAGTCAGGAATAATCACTAGAAGAACCCACGAACACAACACCAATACACAATTTAAATATCCAATAACAACTTAAGAAAAACACAAACCACGAGCAATCCTGAGCCAAAAATTGATTCATAGGGAAGAGTAACCATCATGGATGGAAGAGTAAGGAACCCGTACCTAGAAAATATTGCGCGAGGAAGAAGCTATATTGTATGCCTCCTTCACGACAGAACAATGTGGAGCATCAACAACCACCAAATCCAAAAACCAAAATTCAAGCATGACTAGGGTGACGGGATGGAGGGGTTTTTGAGTGACATGCAGTAAATGCACGTCGCTTCTCCCTCCGACCTCATTCAATTCAATGTATGACCCATCCAATTCACCATATCACTAAGAATTTAATCAACCACATATTCATTGCCATATCCCATTTGCATAGTGCACCACCCTTGGTAATGTCAAACCCTTTTTTTTTAAATAACAATGTGATATAATGTTGCCCCATGTGCATCCACATATAACATACAACAAGGCGCATAATTGTAGAATCAAGGGTTTTTCCACCCTTCTTTTGTCACAATAGTACATAACATTATAGTTTGGGTATAGTTCTTTAATTTGAAAGAGCTCCCATATCATCCCTTATCAAGATCATTAAAACCAATTAATGCCATGTTTAATTGTAATATCAAAACAAAACTTATAATAATCCTTTCATCCATAGGGAAGCCTTAACATAATCTAAGAGTGGTACTCAAAACCATCCAGTTCCATGCATTAATCAACCAACCATCTCATGTCACCATAACATTCTAAACCATGATTTGAAACATAGCACTGTATACAACTGTGCTAGTACCATCACAATAGCAAAAAAAATATAAGCACAACATATCCATCATAGCGCAACAAGTCTACAAGGGGGTCCCACCTACTAGTTTATTATTAATATAAATCATTAATAGAGCTTGTCAATCATTTGCAAGCATAGTATTCATCATTTTGTTTTTAAGCGTCAACACTCACCACTTTTCCCTTCGAATTTTGGAACATTTGAAGGTAGTTTAGTTAGGACTGCAGGAAAACTAGGGTCATAACGAATGGGAACATTCATCAACTTGGATAAGTCTGGAAAATGTAGTGTTTCCAGAAATGGTAACCTAGGTTGTGTCATTGATTGATGAGCGGCCTGAAAAGAAGGTCATGGGTTGTAACTAGCACCAGGCTGCCAGAAAGAGTTTTCTATCAAACCATATATTGGGATGAAGGCTTGTTGGCCCTGGTTAAACATAGGAACACCTCCACCCATATGATTCCCAAAATAAGAATTGAGGTTTCCCCCAACGGACCCCCCATGCATAGGAACATATCCTGGCATGGGGGTAGATTGAATGAGAAAAGAATTTCCCCCTTGCGACATCCCTTGAGAGGGATTCCACGGGCCTTGGAGAGGGGTACTCCCCAACGGTTCCCCTAACAAAAACAAAGGTCCTTGTCGGGGGGCAGACTGACTTGGGAAGGATTTTTCCCCTGCTGACACTGCGGTGAAAGGGTTGTTCCCGAACCCACCGTAAAGTGTGAATGGGGTCGACATAGACGTAACACTGGCAGATTGAGGTCCGCTACCCATGGAGGTGCCTTAGCCCCATGTCGGGTTAGGGATGAAATATTGGATAGGTATTATTCCAACGAATGGGGTTGACATAGGAATGTGTCCTTCACCCCAAGACACAACTTGTTAAGGAGTTGGAGTGCTCCCTACACCAACATTCAAAAACTGGGACGTTGGCTGAGAATTAACCAACGTGTTAAGCTCATCCATCGATGACATTCCGTAAGAGAAAGTTTTCGTTGTGGATGAAAATGGTGTTGTTTCACTTGAGACTTGAGTGGTACCAACAACCAACGAGGAAATGTTGTTGTTTGTTGCAGCGATGTTGGATTGAACCACACTTGTCGTCTGAGCTAACATACTAGGAGGAAAGATTCCCCCAGTGACTATCACTAAGGTGGGAGTTGTAGTGGCACCCGACTGGTGGAGTGTCATCCATAGTGGCCCAGTTGAGAGGAATACTATCAACGAAGTCTAATCTGGGACGTGGGACTTGTACGATTGGAAATGGAAAAGTCCTAGGTAATAGAGGATTAAAGTGTGGAGGGAGCTCCCCACTTCCAAGGTCCTCAATGGTTACCTCCTCTAGTTCTAAAGAATTGAATTCCAAAGGATCAATGTTTATGATCTCTGTCTGATTGGTCGATACAAAAGTGTCAAATTGATCAAGTCGATGCCTTTGTGATCCAGAATTGGATCTCGGGACCAAAATGGGTCCAGGAAGGCCTAAAAATCAAAGTGCCCAGAATGACTTCAAAATGGATATGTGTGTAGGCCTCGTTGACACAAATCCAACACAACTTGAATGGGCTCAAATAGACATTGTATGCTCCAGATATCGCGATCTGTTCATTTTGCCAAACAGGCAAAAATTTGATGACTGTACAGTCCGTACAGTCTGTATAGTGCCATGTGGAAGCTGACTGTACATATCATATGGTCATACAACTGACATGGTAGGGTACCTATATAATGACGTGGTAGTGTCTGGAGGTGACACGTGGCAACTGATCGTACAGTGACATGGACAGGTTGATGACTAGGCAAGTACAGGTGGACCAATCCAGGAGTGACACATGTCACCACTGCAAGGGTGACACGTGGCACGCCCATACGGATTACATGGCAGATGACTGGAATGAAAACTGGGTATACAGCTGGACCAATGAGAGATTGACATGTGGCATCGGATTGGGTGAATGGGAAGGTGCCACGTGGCTCAGACATGGGTTGTCACGTGGCACCCATGCATTGGCTTATGTTTTTGAAAAATTATGGGTCTCGATTGGATTTGAACCCCCGAACTCCGGTTTGGGTGTATGACTTGACAGGGTCGGGCTAGCCAACCCGCCCTCACTTTAGGTCTCAACCATATATGGCTTAGTATATATTTAAAGTTAAAAGGTTGGTATATCCAGGCGGAAAAGGGTTGGGGGCCTAGCCCCCAACCCTCAATGCATGCGACGGTCCCATATACCCACGGGTTCATACCTTTATCATTGGTGCGGATATGTATTCTCCCTAGATCTGGCCATATGTTTGGTTCTATGTACACACCATAAGACCCTTCGTTGACACTTGGCGCAGTTGTTACGAATACTACAGCCCCGGCTCCCGCGAGCTCCTCCATATGACTCAGCATATATAACTGTTAGCGCGGAGGTTAAGGGTTAGCCCTGATCGATCGAGCTAGCCCGCCAACCAGGGGCTTAACCCTAGGCTACAAATTTGGAGGTCCAGTCCTTGGTATTAGCGCGTGGCGGAAATAGATCGCGGCCATATGGCCTTTTTCCATAGAACCAGGAGCCGAGACCACAGGGGGCCAACACGCCCAAATAGTCAGGGCCACATGGAGACCCTCCATACGACCAGGAGCTAAGAAAAAGGGGCTGCACCCAATAAATTTTCAAAAGTGGGTATTTAACTTTATTACAAATATTTTTTATGATTTATTCAGCAATTTTATGGGATTTTGGTCATTTTTGGGAGATATTGGGCCCTTCTTTAGGCCAGATCTTGGGGAGAAGTTGGGAGATGGTTACCAACTTCAAATCTATATAAACTAGGGGTTATTGAAGCCAGAGAGGAGGTTCAAAATAGGTTTATTCTGAAGAATTATTGAACCAAAGCCATTTTTATGCAGGGAAGTTATTTAGGAGAGCACCTTTGCGGGCCATTTTTGGGAGCTCCGGTCATCCGATTTCAGTGTCGTCTGTTTTTTCAGGTTATAGAGATATGGTAGAAAAAGACCAGATCAGTTTGTACTCCTTTTGGCACTATTGTGATGTATTATTAAAGCTTTTAACATAAATAAGAAAGCCTCACCCACTGAGACAAAGGCTCGGAGACGTAGGCGAGATTGTCGAACTCCGCTATCACTTTGGTGTTTTGATGGTTTGTTTTTCTCATGCTTATGTTTAGATATGTACAGATATTTATGGATGTCATGATTTCTTTATAATTCTTCCTCTTTCATTCAGTTCCTAAATGGTTAATTAACACATGCAAAAATAACTCAACCATTGTCGTTTAAAAGATCTTTTCGGATCACTTTGTGGAGGCAGGGGATCATTATTCCTAACCTCTTCTTCGAGAGGAAGGCCTTGAATTATCCTTGATCTTCAGGGCGGTAGGTTTTCCACTTTGAAATATTATCTCTAGGTGAAAATCGTCATGCTTTCCTTAATTTGAACTACATTCACCAATCACACCACTACAAAGCCCTAAAAGACAAGAAAAACACAAACAACTTTTTTAAGATTCTGACTCAAGTGTATTAGATCTTGGGACCAGAATAAAAACAAAGTGGGATTGGGCCCTTCTAGATGAAGGCACGGGTTGATTAAGTCATGTGGACCAATGCATGAAGGTATGAGAAGAAGTTATCTTGACCTTCACAGATCATCCTTATCCGATGCAAGTACCCACGCTTCGCAGGGCACCCTCCAACAGTATTGAAGTGTGTGATACAAAAGATTCCCCACATACTACAGAAAACCCCTCAGTCACCTTGTGATATACCTAGGAGAAGCAACAATGGTTAGTAGCTCGAATTCAGTGCCTAGTGGGTACAATCAACAGTCGAGATCGAACGTATGGGCAAGGTAACTAAGCCTAAAGCTATTCTAGAGAACTGTCTACAAAAGGGCTAGTGTCACTTCATAAAATATCAAACTAGGTCCAAAGCTCCAGAGGACTGACACCAATAGGGCCAATATCACTTCAGGAAGACTTCAACCAGGTTCAAAATTTGCAGACGACTGACATCAAATGAGTCAGTGTCACTTCAGGACAAAACCCCAATATATGATCTATCCATTATTCTTGGTCCAACTTTGGAGGGGAATATCCTCGGTTATTCCTTACGTGACCTCGTGTTTAACTCATGTGTTAGAGGAGCTTTCGGACCAACTTATACGACAACTAGATTCTACACTCCCTATCTCAAACACATATGTTTGTTTAGTGTCCTTAGAGAAATTTACTCTCCAACCTACACCAAGCCCCCTAGCCTAAACTTGTTCATTCACCCTGGAAAAAATGAAATTTTCTAAAAGATTTTAGTTACGTGTTCATTTTAATGAGTTGTTCTTTAACCAGAAAGGGTGTGGATGCAACTTTGGTGATGTTCAACCCGACTCCAAAAGTAATGCAATATAAGAACACAATGTAGTTTCTTCAAATGAAAATGGATGCAACTATGCTTATGAAGCAAATTATTTTCTTTTTCAGATGAAAACAAAAATTTTGAGTGCAAGATTTAAGACACCTTGAGATGCACTTTACAACTCTCTTTCCGAAAAAAAATACACATAAGAATGCAAAAATTGTACTATTGGATTCTTTTATTTTTTAATGAAAGGCCACCACTACCAAAGCATGATACAATGAAACTACCTGAATGCTAAGTAACTACCTATTTTCTTGCAAAGATAGAAGGCAGGGGTTCAAGAAATGTGAAGCGAACAAACAAGCATATTTTTGTTCTTTTTCATTTACAAAAGAAAATAAAAACAAAGGATTGCATTTTTTTCTTTTTGAAACAAGGAAAAGTAAGTAAAGAGAGAGAAAGCGCTCAGCCAAGGAACCACTGAAAACTCTGTGAGTCTGGACGTTCAGACAAACAAGGTTGATATTTCAATCAACCAAACAAACCTTATAAAAAATATCTCAAGCAAGATCTTTTTCTTCTTCTGTGATATACACTTTCAGATTTTAACAAATCAAAAGCTAATTAGAGACTCGGGACAGCCCAAACAACTAGGCAAATCATAAACTAAACCCAGAAAGAAAGAGGAATTTTAAAAAAATTCCAAATTCACATAGGTCTGCGACTATTAGCAGTGAAACTCATGGATATATGCGGGTTGTAGAAGTGAAACATGAATATGTATGCAGCCTATAGAACAAAAACTCGTGGATGTCTAGGTAAGTTTAGAAAAAATAAAAATCCACTCCCAAGAAGAGGGCTTCGGGACTTGGTAACAGTTCCTGAGAGACTAAAGACTCTGTAAAAAACTTTGAAACTACAGAATAAATGGCAAGGCAATCAAGAAAGAGACCCTAAGAGACTGACCCAACCTAGGAGAATCCCCAGTATGGTGGCCAATTATGTTGACGAGATATCCTTGTGATTTTGGGTCGAAATCACAACAGATCAAGACTGTATAGAGAATATAGAAATTTCCCTCCATGACAAGCACACAAAACTGAAAGAATGATTACTTTACAAGGAGAAGTTAGGGAAGGAATAGGGAGAAAAGGTGCACCTTAATTCTCTTGTTTGATGTTGATCCCACTCCTTGCTCTTGATGAGATTTGAATCATTTGCTAGAAACAACCTACAAAATGGACACAATATTAAGAGTTGCTACGAAGGTATTTACACGATCAAAAATCATACATGTCATATATTGTATTCAAAGTAAACTTAATAAGAAAAAACATACAATGAACACATGATAGGAGGTAAAACAAACTCTTCTATTAACACCAAATCAAAAAGGTAAGTTACAACCATGTCTTGCCTTTGGCATCGCCTAGAAGCCATTTGTCCAGGTTCCTCCGAGAATCTCGCAAGCATCGACTTAGTCACTATGCTCTTCCTTGAATGGCCCAAGTATGGATAAGGATACACCCTATAGCCATATAGATAGTAAATAGATGTTGGAAAAGGAGTTTCCAGATAAAAGGGGGTTTTGCTTAGAGGATTATAAGAAAGGGAAGCTTGCTAGAAACTGGGAGCATAATATTACACTTAGGGACTTGACCTCTCCTTATCCCTCAAGGGTGATTGTATATTTGTCCTCATAGGTTGGGGGAGTTGGATTTCATTGTGTACAGTCATGGGACGTTGGGGAACGATCCCAACCGAAAAACCCACCCAAAAACATCAAATTATTTTATTTTTTATGGTTTTTTAGGGCATCCACGGGTTGCAAGCTGAAGAGTCATGGATATTCATGCTTTTCACTAGGGAAACCCATGAATATGCTCATAAGGCATGTTTTTTAAATTCTTTTGGAGAGGCAACTTGGGAAAATGTCTAGCAAGCTTTGGGAAAGGGTTAGGCCATGGCACAAATGCATAGGTGTGGAATTTTGTGCTATAACACCTTGGGGTTAGATGTGCATGTTGTTCATTGTTAGTATATATTTAACTTGAGTGTCATTCATAGAATGTGAGGAAGTGATTTAAGAGTTTCCTTAAGGAAATTTTCCATGGAATATATATAATCCTCACGAGGAAAACCCCAATCACTTCCTTTCATTTCACTCATGGTACCCCATGTAAACCCGTTGATGTTGATTATGACACCTAACCCTATAGGGACATTGACTAAGGCACACAATAGAGGCAACAAGCATGGGGTATCAACCTTGATGTAACACCCCTAGTTTTGATCCCCATAATAGTAATGTATATGTGTACATTATGAATGGCTAAAAGTTGAATGATGTAATATGTAAATGATACATTGATAATAATAAAAATAAATCATATGTTGCAAATGGAGAAGGACGAAAGAATGGGGAGCTATGATTCCACAAGAGGGGAAAGAAAGGGGGATTGGGGGGATCAAGGGGGAAAAGAAAGATAATATTATTTATTGATAAGCCTGAGTCCTTAAAACTTGATGTCATTAAACAATTTCTTTATGTTTTCCTAAGTTTTATGACCTTGGAGTTTGTGGGAAAGAGAGAAACATGTACTTCCCATTAAGACATGTGGTTTATTATTTGCATGCAAATATATCCCATGATTTTGGGCATGCAAAGGGAATTCATGTCAATTCTTCCCTACGATTTTTTTCTCTAACCCTAAGCTACCATAGTATGGATGTAAATGAATTATGGAAGTAGATGTTATGAAAATATGTGGAAAGTATTCCCATGTGCAAGGGAAATCATTAGCATTGAGTAAATTAATTAGAGCTAAGAATTCCTAGAGTCCCTAGCAGTGAGATTTCTTGGTCGGTCTATGTTGGAGCCATGGAGGGAAGTAGGATATTCTGAGGGATTGCATGGAAAAAAGAGGATCTCATTCCTTAGGTTGTGCATGCTAATGGGGAAAGAGAACTAGTGGATTGGGATAGTTGTAGGATTTTACAAATTATGAAATTCGGGGAAATGGGATGTGTGAAGAGAGCTAGAGAAAACCATGGGTGATTATGCCCTTGTGGATTCCTAGCCTCAACTAGGGGGTGGCCTTGTTTCATAGATATTAAGTGCAAAAAAGAGCCTATGGTTGGGTGGAACGTCCTTCGTTTGCAACCAGTTGGTGGTTAATTCCAAAAAAAGTAAGTGCTTATGGTTTATTTGTGAAGATGTTGAATGTTGTTTATATTATGAACTAAATTAATTTCTAGTTTGTTCAATTTTGTTTGCATGTTAAGCTTTCATATGTAACTATGGATGATTTAATTATGCGTGCATGACCCTGCATTGTTGTGCTTGCATGCACTAAATAATTAATAGAAAGATAGTGAGGAAATATGGTATCAAAGTTGTAGAATGTTGATTTCATCATAGTTAGATGGTTGGGTATGTTACAAAGTGGTATTAGAGTGGAACTTAGAGTGAAATTGATGTGGTTATTGTGTACCCTGCATCCTCAATAGTGGACAAAGGGTATTGAGTACATGACACCCGAGACCTCCAACATGAAACTTGAATTAATCAATCACTTGAGCTAGCCCACTGGACTTGTGTGTCTGATCTTTATATTTTTATTGACAATTTTTTTAATCACTCTATCTATTTATTATCCTCTCACACATTTTCAACACCTTAATTACTCTTCATTGTTCCCTAATGACAAATGAAGAGTTCATTTGAAGTTCAATGGAATAAACCATTCATATGCAATTACAACCAAAAACATTATTAATAATTATGTCAAACTACGAAAGACTAAATTTCAAAAAAAAATCCACCTAATAATAACATTCTCCTGGATTAAGGCCTCCCAATTTGAAACCCTCAAACTTTCGAGTTCTATATTCAAAACAGATCATATGTTTCAACAATGTTTGTGTAAGTCTCTCTAGTTCAACCCCAATCACCCATGTAGCATCAATTTTCAACAACTTCTTTCATTTGATTGTGTGGCATTCCTTTGATCCTAAACATGATGATAAAGTAGTTGTGGCTTCATCTCCAAAATTTTCTCAATGATCTTGAATGGTTTTTAGTCTTAACCCAACTTGCGCAATTGTCACGTCACTACATTGTTAGTTTGATCCATGTTCTCTGTGTAATCATAAAAATGAATAATATGCAAAATTGAAAGATATTTCATTCATTTCACAAATTCCAAAGATAAATCTTGTGACCCACTACATTGTTAGTTTCATCCATGTTCTCTGTGTAATCATAAAAATGAATGGTATGCAAAATTGGAAAGATATTCCATTCATTTCACAAACCTCCAAAGATAAGCCTTGTGACCCACCTTTCTCAAAATTCAACTAGCCTCAAATTTATTCATTATCAAATATTGGTCCAATTATGTTCATTTTGTAGGGAAAAAGGTGTCACACTATCACATTTTGGCAATCCAATGTTTTTATTAAGATCACTAGACATGTTTCTACATTTTTTTAAGTTATTATACATCATATTTGGACTTATATTGTGGCAAAAATGCATATTTTTTATTATTTCAATAGTTTTATTTATAGATGCATTATGTATTTAAGTTTTTAGTTTTGCAATATGAACTTTTTATTTTTTGCTTTATAATGTGGGCTTTTATATAACAAGATGTTGGAAGATTGGTTGTTGTCATTGATGTCAACCCTAGTCATGGGTTTTGGACTGCAAGATTGATAAAGGTATTTGGACATGAAGGCCAATGCACATGCATATAAAACACCCATGAATGGATAGTATACATCATGTTGTTTCCGGTGGCATGTGTCACGTCACGTGGATCCTCATGGTTGAGGAGAAATGAATTTTTGAAGATGACAAAGTGAATTGAAGAAGGAAGTACATGTAGGCCCTGAAGATAATTAAAGAAAAGAAT
>ML778077.1:1360787-1379087 GCA_009831015.1 Picea engelmannii | reverse complement strand
ATTAAATAAAAAATGGTAAAACTTTTTATATTATTAGTTATATTTATAATAATTGAAAAAGATGAAGCATATCAATATTTTTAACTAAATACTACAATTAAAAACATATACGGTTCATCTTATTATTATGCATCTACGGTTTAATGGAGCTTTCCTAATTAATACAATCGTTTGCAGAAAACTATCACGTCAGGAAGATCTAGTGGTCGGTGGACAACAACAACCAATTGTACTAGAACAAAAGGCAAACTAATATTGTCATTAACACCATAATAATGGTAGCTCGCTTTACAAACCACATCTAGAGGGAATTATGAAGTTGTCCTCTTCTTCTCATGTCTTTGAAGTGTTGAAAGAATATGAAAAGGAGGGTGGCAATGATGGTTGTAGACACCAACACCGAGAGAAGATTCAGTCGAATCTGCATCCCAAACTTTGTCCCCCCATTCAATTGTTCCATGAACTTTGCCCGAACTATTCAACAAATTCTGTGTTTGGTCAAAGCTTTGCATTCAAATTATTTCTTGCACATTTTGCATTGTATAATGCACTATGCCAATGGTAATATCTCAAACTTTTTTTTTATATTTTTGTCTTGATTGTACTGTAGTTTGCAAAAGATTGTAAGTATTTCTTGTACATTTTTCATTGTATAATTTACTATGCAAATATATTTTCATGTTCTTCATTGTTGTACAATTACATAGCATTATACACTTAATCAATAAGTACAATATAGGTTGCCCATGTTCCTAGTATAATATGCCTTCTAAAGTAAAATCTCTCTCCCAAGTATTTGACTCTTCTAAAGGATCTAGCTTTAAGTATAAAAAGGATCTAAGCTAGTAACAATACCTCATGGTTATATTTGTAACATTCGACCATGGTTACATATTTATTAGTATTTATATTTTAGTAACCGCATGTCACAATTGTCGCCACACTCACATTTAATTCAACCAACCCACCAGGCTATGTCGTGACTCGTATGATAATAATTACCCATCATATAGAATATCTATCTAATTGGCTATTTATACATGAATATAATAATAATAATCAATAACGTAGATTGTAAGGAACCAATACACATTTCAAAAACTAGATTGGAATTTGAAATGTTGAAGAGAGAAGGCATTCACGAGGCGGACACTGACACAGCATCATGCCCATCTGTCATTGTGATTTCATGTAACACCATTGTATACACAATCAAGTATATATACATATATTCTAACGGATATATATTATATATATGACAATAGCACGCATGTTGGTAGTGATGGGACCTTGATTCAGACACAGGACAGCCCTCTAAAAAAGGTCAAGTGAGTGGCACACATGACAAAAACAATGATAAATTTGTTTGACAGAACCTACTTTTTAACTTGGAGTTCGAAAAAGTTGGCTTTTGAATTTTAAATACCTTAAATGAATTAAATTGAATTTTACCATATTACATTGTACAGATGGATGACCCTCAATTAGCATCACGTGTAATTAATTTAAAACATTGAAATACGTGAAGGTTGCATTAAGACTTGAAATATATTAACCAATGGAAGATGAGAAAAATAAATATTTTTATTATATCAAAAAATATATATTTGTTTTGTTAAGTTACACATTACATTTCATATACAAATATAAAATAAAAGAAAAATTAATGTCAAATTAATAGAAAACTCATTGCTATAGTCCTGCTTTGGCAGGGACTAATTACTCTTATTAGATTTTTGTTTTGCAATGTGAGCTTTTATATAATAATGATTTAATTACTCTTATTAGTGGACTTTATTGCAAGTAGGCAATAAAGTACTTACATTCATTAGTTAGTACCTCAAGGAAAGTTTTCCCTACCCAAATAGGTGACAAAGTGATTACATTTATTAATTGATTCCTAAAGGGAAGTTTTTCTTGCACTAGTAGGTGACAAAGTGATTACATTCATTGCTTGGTCTCTCTCCCTTAAGGGTACTTTCACCTACACAAGAAAGTTCCATAGTGCTTACATTCAGTGATTAATCCCTCAAGGTTAATTTCATCCATATGAGTTGGAGTTAAAGTGTTTCAATTTAATGTTCAATCCTTCAACGATAGTTTCACTTATATAAGTTGGTGCGAACATGCTTATGTTCAATGGGTAATTTCTTAAGGGCAGTTTTGCCCATCCAAGTAAGCCTTAAGTTCTTACGTTCAATGGTCGGTCCCTTAATGGTAGATTTTCCTAGGTGCCAAAATTCTTGCATTTAGTGGTTAATCCCTCAATGGTATTTTCACCTACATAAGAAGGCACCAACATGCATAAATTTAGTGGTTAGTCCCTCAAGGGTAGTTTCTCCCACACAATTAGGCCATTTGTGGTGACCAATTGCAAAATAGCTATTTTTTAATCTGGTAAACCCTCTCATCTGACTAGAAGAACCCACACCAAGATAAGTAGTTGAGCTCTGATTGGGATGGGGAATGGATCTCTTGGAAGGAGAACCACTTACTTCCAATCTTCCCTTCATCGAAAAAGTCTTCAGCTACTCCAAAAATGTAGTGGCTTCCTAATCTGTCTTCGGCTTCTCCTTGTCAAAATTCCTTTCCTCTAGATCTATCCAATGGATTCCATTTGGAAACATTTCATTATGAGAAAGATGAGACATAGATTCAAAAATCATTTTGTCATGCACTGAGCCTTCATGCAAGTCCTCCACGGTGTCTAGAATTTCATCATCTATCTCCTCAAAACTGGAACTCTCCACCTCTTTTGATATCTAAAACCCTAAAACCTTTGAATATCGTTCCTCATCCATGCTTTGAGAGATCTCAACATCTGTTGCTCGGGTTGTTGAATGGGTTTCTAGTATAGGGCCTCTAAGGTTGTCTTTGGATAGGCCTATGTCATTGTTACTTCTTGCTTTGAATCACTATAACCAATAGCCCCATCCTCCTCACACCATAAATTGAAACTTCCAATACATAATTTGAACAGTCGCCCATACATCCAGACCATGAGAATCCCATTTGTCATCTTCTTCTGATCAACATTAGGCTAAAAATTATCTCCTTTAGGGCATGCCCATATGCTGCATTTTTATCTCCCTTATTATAAACCATTATTTTCCATATGAGATTACAGAATAAGTGATCGTGGATATAGCATCATCCACAATAGAATGGAAGGTTTTTGTGGTTTGTCTACTGAGCTCAAACCTAATCTCACTATTCAAATATCACTTCTTCCAAGAGGCTGCCTAATACAGTGGTCAGAACCAAAATCCCTGGAGTGCCTTTCCTATCAAGAATTTCTCGAGCCACACCTGAAAAATACCAATCTTTCCTCCCACTGAGTTTTTCTTATCCCAAAAAATAAGGGGTAATTCGAGAAAGATGAACCCACAAGAGAAGTTCTTCCTTCACTAATCGGTTTAATTCAAACTAATCATACTAGGTCATCAACATCAACTTAAAAGATTCATGGTTCCAGGAACCACCAAGAACCACCTCCTTATCGACCTAATTTTCAAAGAGAAATAAAAAAAAATCTCTCTAAAAAAGAATAATCCTAACCTTGCCTCTAGCTACAGTTGCCCATGACAATCTCATCCACTCTACCACGTTTTCTTTCCTCTGGCTACCACAGCACATGAAGATTTAATCAACTTTACCATGCCTAAGATATGTGCTTTGGACCCCAGGAAAGAAACTGATCAATGCTTAACACCATCCACAAGCCAAACACCTCTTTCCCCCATAGCAAACCTTAGTCTCTTTTTTCATTCTTTTGCTTTTTAGATTTTTCCATTTTCCAAGTTTGGTGGAATTCTTTTTTCTATTCTCAAATATTTGGATGGAAGATACTGTCAACCGCCAATCCCAATAACAATTAGCAATCTTCAGGGACTTGACCAAATTGAAACCAACGACTTTTCCATTAACAACATTCCTTTGACAAATGGTCTAACTGATTGAAATAACCCACACACACACACACACACACATATAAACCTTATGGTAAACTTAAAGGGCTACTTCACCCCAGGAGTTTTGAAATGGGCACCTTCAGTCACCAAACTAGTCAAATGCTCATCAACATTGTAAAGAGTCACTTGAACTAACCCCTTGGGATACCCCTAGGGCTATATATAATTTTAATGGATAATGTATATCATGTTACTTCTATGCATTCTACACACGGTAACCAATGTAAACCCATCAATACTAATTAGTGATGCGAAAAATCAAAACATTTAATCCCCTCTCTCTTTATATATAATCCATATAATTAATATTTAACCCAATTAATCACTTAACAATTATGTACTAAATAACTAATTAAATTAATATAAATATATTATGTAATAAATAACTAATTAAATTAAAATAAATATCAATATTTATAATTAAAAATGATTAAAATACTACTTATATTTATAATTAAAAATTATTAAAAAACTATTTATAAAAATATATTATATTATATTTCCGTTTGTACTCCATCATTAATAAAAGTTATGTTTCCGTTATCTCTTTCTTATCTTTAATTTGCCAACATGGTATCATAATAATACCAAATTTGTACAGGTTAAAACTTAGAACGAACTCGAAGGAGAATAAAAGCTATACAATTGGAGATAGTTTGGAATGGCTAAAAAACACTCATCTATTGGTTAAGTGGGTGTTATTGAAATGGTTAAAAAAAACTCTTCTATTGGTTAAGTGGGTGTTATTAAAATGGTTAACAAAAACTCTTCTATTGGTTAAGTGGGTGCTAGTGCTATTTGTATACTAAGATATAAGATATTGGAAGAATATGTAATCTATTGGTTAAGTGGGTGTTATTAAAATGGTTAACAAAAACTCTTCTATTGGTTAAGTGGGTGCTAGTGCTATTTGTATACTAAGATATAAGATATTGGAAGAATATGTAATCCTTAAGGATATAAGCATAAATTTATTTTAAATTTGGATTAATAAAGTGTTAAGAGATCAAATTTATTAAAGTATAATTTTTTTATCATTTTATTTAATTCTTTCATATTAAATGATAAAAAATTGCACCTTAATAAATTTGATATTTTTCAATGTTTTACAGATACGTATATATGTGTGTAATATGTAACGATGGGTGTAATTTTAATTTTTTTTAATTCAATCAACATTATTTTTATTATTGTTATATATTTTTAATTGAGATGACTTTAATTTTTCTCAATGTTTAATGTGTAAGTGTTTTTTTTAATTCAACGAACATTATTTTTATTATTGTTATATATTTTTAATTGAGCCGACTTTAATTTTTCTCAATGTTTAATGTAACATTATCTAATCTAACATAACGCTAATGTGTCAACATCTCCTGCATATTGAGTTGTAGAACACCTTGCTACTCTCGATGCAATGAGAAATATGCTTTTATTACTAAAGTTAAAACACTAAATGTACATCGAATTTAAGTTAAATATTCTTTCATAAAAAAAAGGAGTTTAAATCCACTTAAACAATATCTGGAATATCAAACATTTTTAATAATGATAAAGGCTCGATCCATGTATTTGATCTAATGATACTTTAGTATTAAATGGAATATCAAATTTTTTTTATAATTGTAAAGGCTTGATCCATGTATTTGATCTTATAATACTTTAGTATTAAATGAAAGATTTCAGCTTCATATTATTAGTCCCTTCCCTTCAGGCTGAGATACTAATAGTAATCGGTTTTCCCATGTTTTATTAGCCAAGAACGGAAATCAACAACTTTAACCAAAGTTTCAAGAGCTTCATGTAATTTTTTCAACTTTTATTTGGTTGTTAGTTCTAAGTTTTAAGTTTGAGGCCTTATTTGGCCTCATATCGAGGTAAGAGGCTTCAAACTTAGGAATATGAAGGCACCAAACATAATAAATTGAATATCTAGAAAGCAAGGTGGATTAATGTTAACTTTCAAGTTAGCATTAAATCCAAACATTAAATGTTTGATTTTTTGGACTCATAATCCATAGTACATAACCCTTTGTAATCTCAAGTGGTGGCTTTGGTGTTGGTGCCTCATAGTGGCAATTGGTGATGTCGTTCACTTCCACTTGGTCACTTGCAAGCCCCATGCATGTGATATAATAACCATTCCCCTCGCCTTTTTATTTGTCTTCTTTCCTTATCTATTTTCTTTCATCGGGTCGGCCGCTCCAGACTACTACTGTCAATTTCCTCATGTACCTATAGACTCCTTTAGGTTGGTCGCTCCAGGATTGTCACTCCATCGCTTTAGGCTTGTCCCTCTAGACTATTAGTTTCCATTTCCTCTTGTTGTTTCAAGCTTGTCGCTCGGTCGCTTCAGGATTGTTGATCCAGAATACCAATGTCCATTTCCTCCTGAAGTTTAGCAGGTGGCTCAATTACAGCGAGAAATACGAGGTAGGGAATGTCAGTAACACGCAAATGCAAACACATAAGAAGCAAAGCATCAAAGATAAGTGTTTGGTTTACATTTGATTTTGGTTTTTGGTTTTCAATAAAGACTGTTAAATTCATTTACTAATATGACTACATCTCTAATATTTAGGAAAACTGATCACTGTATTAATATGAAGGGAAACTTTGAGCTTTCCTATATTTTGCCATGGAAGAAGAATCCAGATAAGGAGATTTCATAAATGAAGAAGAAAACACTAGACATATATAATTTGAAGAAGAAAAGTTGAAGGAGAGCAATTTCAAATTGACTATACTTAGACTTATTCATTACCTTCAAAGATTCCTCTCCAATAATTTGTATGCCTTTCTCGGTCTCTTGATCACTCATGACGATCTTAACGGGTCCATGAATTTTGTAGTAGGACAAAACTCCATGCTACAGATCGAGCAGAGGTCTTTCTACTTGAATTGGTCAATTCTGGAATTAGGAGTTATAGAAGTAGGAGGACCAATATATGGGCTATTGAACCAATCCTTCTAATCATTTTCATAGATCACTACCTTTTCGCACACTTTGCCTAAGCTAACCTCGATCACCTTACAAGCAAGCTTGATTCGTACTCCCCTCGTACCATCACCATACCCGACCACTGCGCTTTCCACCTGAAACTGGCACTCCATGAAAGATTTCATTATCACCAGAATCATACCTTCTGAAATAACTCATTGTGATAGAAAGAGCACCCCACCTATGTCCCAATAAAGAAACTCTCCACCACCGATAGCAATGGGTTGGGTTGGACGTCTTGAGAAGAAATTCCCCTTTGATGTTGGGAGTCTAGAGAAGGAAATCCCCTTCAGACCTATTAGGAAATTCATAAGAAAAACATATTGTTTACGGTAAGACAAGATGCTTCTCAAGGTAGAAAAGACACTTTGGTAAGAGAAGTCACCTCGGTAAGAAAATCCATTTCGGTTGAGACCAACCAGTTCGGTATCGACTGCGCAAGCGAGAGCTACGGACAATTGATTGTGCCAAGAGCAATCGACTGGGCTAAGAGCAATTGACTGGGCCAAGAGCGGCAGACACTTATTTTACTAGTTGTATTCACTTTTGAAGCCAGAAGGATTTATGGAAGGAAAGAAGGGAGAAGTTTGACCTACAACACCAACAACGAGTTGTAGCATCGTTTCAACTGCCCTCTTGCATTCAATATTGCTAGAAGACGAAATACTCAGATATATTGTATCGAATTTGAAGAAAGGAGAACCGTACGCATATCGACCAAGCATTCAACCATTCCATAGTTGTTGTGTTGAAGACTACACCAAACAAAGCACGCAGAAGTCCCAAGATGAGGCAGCATGCACTGTAAGTGACAACTCTATTAGATGTTGACTATGTAATTGAAGAGGTTGGCCACGTGTTATGGCTTGATCATACAGGTGACATGCTCAGGATAGAAGTTACAAGCCAAGGCCTGGCCGTGTGCCATGGTGCCATGGTTAGACGAACTAATTATAAAATATTATATCAGTTTATTAAAAAGTGATTATCATAAATTTAAATTTTGTTATATTTTATGTGAATATAAAAATTTATTAAAAAAATAAATTATTTCGGATTAAAAAATTATTTATAATAGTTTTATGAATCGTGCCCTTTTTAATGTTAAATGAACACTAGTGAGACTGGAAACGTTGAGATGGAATATCAAATATAAGTTTTTATGAAACAAAGTTATTATATTTCCACAAGGAAATTCCTGACATTCTCAAACCGTTGATACACAAAATGTGCAACACCTTCAGTACTAGACAGGCCTGGTTTTGATACAATCTACAAGCAATTGACCCTTTTAAATGGTAAATCTTGAAATATTAAACAACTAACACAACATAACATAAACATGTGTATTCATTCTAAGAACACTTTTTATGCATGTGTTTGCTTCTCTGCAAAACCATATAGGAATGAATTTGCAAAATGCCCTAGTTCATGTACAGGAACATGTGCAAAATGCATTTTTCTTACATTTTCAAAACCCTGCGAGATGGAAGATTTTCCTTCGAAAAAGCTTGTCCAAAAAAAATTTAAGTAACATGCATGAGAAATTTTTCCTTCTATGTAAAATGTGATATCCACTACAGTATAATTGGTGAATTCATTACTGGCTCTAGAACGAAAACAAAAAAATGCTTGTTGTCTTAAACATGGGGAACATGGTCTTCCCACATGATAATTAGGAGGCAAAATGTACCTTCGGTATCGAGCCAGGATTCAGTTTGTTCATGACCTGGAAAAGAATGCTCCCATTACTTAAGAAGGCTCTCAAATCCTCTTCGGAAGGGTCATCCGAGAGATTTAATGTGACAAACATGTTGTTGAGCCAAGTCGCTACATCAAACCTTCGTGTAGCTAGATCATGGAAATACGAAAACAGGTTATTGGCACAATTGTAAGAGTCAAGGTGTTACACAGATAAAAGTAAGAATAGAGGGGTTTCTCAGACAATAATTTATGTCTTAACTGCATTCCTTGCAAACAAGCCCCCACCTAAAGAGCTGTGGGAAATTTACATTGTGGCTATCTCTTATATTCATGATATGGTGAAAGACCACTCTTCTTTTCTTTTGAAACCATTCTGTGGGCACTCGCCGATAGTATGCCCCCGTAGCCGGTAACAAAAATTTCATGCCAACACCGATAGCATGGATCTTATATCTTCCTTCCTCCCCGATGTTGATGAGTGGTATTTTATCTCCAAAACCAGTGACTTATAACTAGCTCAACTTCTCATTCATCCCCCCAACCAGTTGTCTCACCTATGCTTCAATGAATTACGTCTAAGAAGAAATAATTACAAATAATTCTAAATTTACTAACAATCTACCTTTGTCCCAAATCTAAATAACAAGCTCCTCTATCTTCTGGGTAGGGACTTTTTGCTCTGTGACCTACCTTGTTTATAATTTGCAACAACACTAGTATAGCTACAAAGAAAGTGATACTCTAAGAACTTATAAGAAGAAGGATATGGTAAGGAATGTTAAAGTTGTAGTTTTTTCTTTCATTTTTGATAATTGTAAATACTTGATCCATGTATTTGATCTTGTGATACTTTAGTATTAAATGAAAGATTTCAGCTTGATATTATTTATATTTTGCAACAACACTAATATAGTTACAGAGAAAGTGATACTTTAAGAACTTATAAACATGGAGAAGGATATGGTAAGGAATGATAAAGTTGTAGTTTTTTCTTTCATTTTACTACAACTTATGCTTATTCATTTGGTATTAGCATTTGATCGTTTTATATCAACACTACCATTTTTAAGGTTTAATGGTCCTTCTAATTCATCAACCTCTTAGTTGTATACTTGTACCACATTTATCATGGAATTTTATAATGAATTAACCATGAAACCCTCTTTAATAGTCCATGCCTCCAACTAGGGACTATAGCTTTCGCACAGTGGTCAACTATCATTGACTACCTATTAATGAGTGCATTTTGGTATATAAATGGGTGCCTTTTCGTATCTTTGTTAGACACTTTCCTAATTTTTTGCCCTATTTTTTACTAATTCCCTTTTTTTAAATTAAAAAGTCGTTTACAAATTTCAAAAAGCCTTTTATGAATTTCATTCACATATTATGATTGGCCCACAACATTTGATGGGAATAAATAGCTATGGTGGAGGGAAATATTATTTCATTATTTGTGAGAGTCTATAATAAAGAAATTTCCCATTTTCTAGTTTGTAGGCAACACTGTAGTCAATTCTCTACACCATCCCCTCCTATGCTCCCTTGGCACCCTCTGCTCCTGACCGCCTAGCACCCTCATCTTATCTTCACTTCCTGGCACCCTCTCTTCACTGCATGGCACCCTTGCATGAAAATTTATACTCACATGAATCATTCCTCTACCAAGTTATACAAGATAGTATTGAGTTTAACTGTATTACTGAAGATACAATTGAGTTTAACTATATTACTTAACAACAAATGCAAGAGTTGAATGAAGAGCATTATCTTACTAGGGACAAACTCATATTTTATTATTGGCTACCATAGATGTTATTGTTTTGTTGGTGCGTTTAGCTTGCCTGCAATAAAAACTCTAGTATGCTAGTTCTTATATCAAACTAATGATAGTGGATGTTGTTAAATACAAATTTGATATTTTGGCTAAAGATGATGGCTTGATCATTTGGTTAAAGATTTGGAATGTAATCTCATATATAGACTCAACAAATTATCTAAGCATTGCAGCTTATTCATGTAGGTTTAAGGTATTACTACAACTTATTCTCTCAATTATAGTTACGTAGGTTTAAGGTATATGTACTATATTGGTCTATTTTGGTAATTTTCCGATTTTCAGACATTTGTTTGGAGCTTTAGCAATATCTACATTATGGTTAATATTTCATGTTTCAGAAAAAACATCAATACCAGAGTGTTATTTTATCTGATTGAATAAATCTATGTTCTTGATTTACAATTATAAATTCCATTGGTTGTGATGGGAAAGAAATAGCTCCATACTCCAACTCACTTTTAGTGCCATGCTTTTTCTTTAGTGGTTCTAAGAATTTAGTTATGCACCATCCACAAGAGCACCAAATGGTTTACTCCAAAGAAGATACTTTGCTCGATATTTTTTTGGTGAGAATAGACTTACTTTCAGGTTTATAAAAGTTTGGTAGGATGATTGTCACATACTAGTTTACTTACACATAATCTATGCAAAAAGGGAACTGAATATAATATTGGCCTTTCTTATAGTCCGAGAATAAATTGGTAATATGAACTGCAATGTTGGAACATAGTAGGACCAACAATATGACATTGTGCTCAATATTAGAGGTTGATTCACTGTTGAGATCATTTCCTTCTTCCAAAATTTGCTTCCAATTTCTAATTTCCCAACTTGTTTTTCCAATGATTTTCCCTCTTCTATACTCTCCCTTGTTTCCCTTTCCCTTTCTTCCCTTCTTCTATCCCTTTCTAGTTACCATACTTAGTTGCATTTCAAAAATCGGTGGGTTTGCGGGTCTTCATCCCCATATTTTGTCCTATGCCACAAGTTCGTATGACTGGCTTGTTATATTACACTTAGCCTTTTTTCAACATCGCAGGTTCACGGGGTTGAAATTTCATTCTCCAAGTTCCGCGATCTCCATTTTGCACCCAAAATTTCTCATTTCAATCATCAGACTTGTCGTGGGTCTTGAGTCCCTAAAATCGTTTAATTTCTCCTACATGCAAGTCCGACTGACGATTGTTCTACACTTGACTTATTTTTTATAATCTACAACCGCAGGTTGGCAGGTTGTCGGGTTGGCGGGTTCGTATTAAAAACTACTCTTGTTCGTCCCTGCCATTCTCGTATTTTTTCTAATATACATTGAATGTTGTTTAATGCTAACAACTAATTGTGCGGGCTTCGAAAATATTGTCATTAATGGCGAAAGACTCAAGGATATTATTCATTAAATTGCATTAATTCGTCATTTTCCAAAGGATTATATTATTGTCATCTCTCCTAAAGGATTCATTTCAAGTTATTGTTCAGCTAAAGAATACTCACGTCAACCTAAATGGTAGCAATAGCTAGACAACAATTATGTTGAGATACTTTGAATATTTTTGGTCGTGAAGACCAGAACTTTCAGTGGTCCATAGCATATTCATATTACTCATCTCCTCCTACACAAAAAGACGTAATCTGGACATCTGGAATTGCTCATGCAGGGTGTGTTCCTGAGGTTTCGACTGTAAAGAACTTGTTGCATGGTTCGTTGAGAAGTACATGTCGATCCAAAGAATTATACAACTCCAAGATCATTCCCCCATTTCCCTTTCACTGCAAGTTTTTCACAAGATGTTGAAGCTCCCAAAGCCAACACTTACCTTCAAAGCAGAAGATTGCAGATATTTTCTAAAGAAACATGACAATGGCCTGGATCTCCTACCTAAATATTTGGAAAGTCCCAGAACTATTCCAAAAGACATAACCAAGATCCATGTCGATTATTTTAAAAACCCCTTTCGAGAGATTGTGTGGTTGTTCACCAGGTTGAAAGGTTAGGAAATCACTACGACCATTTCTCGCATGATTATTTATATTTTATATTTTACAGTAAAGGAACAGGCTATCTTTGACTGGGGAAAATTGATTTCCATCAAAATCTTATCCCATTTATCACATTACAAAAGGGACAAAAAAATATTTACAACTTCCTATTTGGTATTTATGATAGTGTATTGTTGTCAATTTCCAAACTTGACCATATGCAAGAGGGTGAACTATGAAATAGATCTAGTTACCTTCTGGTATCAGGCATTGTGGTTACACAAGACTTCTCTGTATTTTTGCGAAGTTTACAATAATTTTGTTTTAGTCTTCAAAGGACTGTTGTTTGGTAAAAATACCCCCAGGATATCTGACCAAGCTAACAAATTCTTGGAGAAAAAGGAAACGATAGAACAGATGGAAAATCACAGTGTCATCGGGATCTTTTGTTCCAAAGAAAATTCCTCTTTTCATCCATACCATGTATCTGATGAATTGTTTATTACAGAAGTGGCAAGGAAATACAACTTTTGGTTACATTTTTTCCATGAAAAAGGGAAAAAGAAAAAACATCCCCTTGCCATGGAAGATTGGAGATTTCATTCTCAGAAACATAAACAAAATTGACGAGTTTGCAAGCCATTTCAATAACGTGAGCCTAAAATATGTTGAAAGGATCAAGGGCTTTGATCCTAACAAAATATTTGTGGAACACATGCTTTCAGTAGGATTCAACATCTCGTTCACTCAAACTACTTTCAATGAAGAAGAAGGAGAAGCTAATAACCAAAGTACCCCCGTACACAAGGCTAGTGACCTAGAAATAGTACTAAGCACTAATGAGTTGTATAAGAAAAAAGGAAAAGGTCCCAGTGAAAGGAGCACCCAGTCTCCAGTTGTTACTCCCAAAACTACCACATCTCGAAGCAATGCTCCAATGGCTCACCTAGTTAGAAATATTTCCAACAGTAGTTCAAGTGGTGGAGGAGAGGAGAATCCCCCCTCCGGGAAAATTGAGAAATCATGTAAGTTTCCTGTAAGAAAGAAAAGAAAAAATTTGATACAAAAAGAAGAGGACAACCTCATAGAAGAGGACAACCTCATAGAAAATGACATCCAAATATTTTCTCTGGATGACATGGAGCTGGAAGTGGATATTGAGAAAATATTTCCCACAATGGAACAACCATAAATTGTAACTCAAAAAAATGTTTTATTGGAAGTTGTTGCAAATGAGATTTTTAGTGAAGAGGAATCCTTCACTTTTCAAAGTGCTATGTTTGATAAGGATTCTAAAAAATTGATTGTGGAAAGAGGTGATCAGAAAAATAAAAAAGGAAAATATCGCTCAGAGGTTCACCTGAAATACATGTGGTCGTCCAAAATATCTAAAATTCACAAAGCAATCGGTGATGCTCTTGATGATTCCATTAATGGGTTGGAGGCCAAAAATGCCAAGCTAAAATAAAGGATCAGAGAATTGAAGGATGCCTTAATGCCTCTTCCTATCCTGGCCAGTTCTTTGTCAATGGTAAAACCTACCACACCTGTTATTGAGTTGAAAGGATATTCAAGCCTACTCACAACAGTCATGAGTTATGTAGAAAAAAATATTAAGAAGATAATGTCACTAATAACAGAGGCATGGGAGGTTTCGAAAAATATTGTTGCTTTTGGCTTGAGGGAACATGCCTTCCATGAATATCTGCAAGCTAATCTAAAGAACGAAGAAGGTTTCTACACTAATGTTGTATTACCCTTAGGAATTAAAGTCTCTAACATGAAAGAACTAAGAAGAAGAGAGGAGGATCTGCCTTCCCCAAGTTGAATAAAACAACTAAATGCTTGTTGGAAGCAAACGATTAAAATTTTGAATAACATTATTCAAGCATGCAGTGAAGCCATACTAAAAAGAGAAGAATTGTTCAAGAGACTCACGGAGATATACCTAGAAGGAGGTACTAACAAAGTACAATACCCTAAACTAATTCTCAACTCAATGTTCCTAACAAAGCAACAATTTGACGAACAAGTTGGGATATTTAAAGAGTTATCAGTTGAAATTTTTTATGGCTTACTCGAATATAATGAATATGAAATAGACAATTCTCTAGTGGATTATTTCGTGAAAAATCAAGATATTGAGGAAGCAGTACATGTTATTTCTCTTGACTTAAGAGACTTGGAAGGTGAGTTATTCAACGTTAAAATGTGGCATGAAATAAACGTTGCACCAATGAAAACTTATATTGAATATATATCGATAAATTAACCAAAGAAGGGAAATAAAAAGTTGAGACGGTTCCTATAATCGTCGATGAAGACAATAAAAGGACAACAGCAAGCAAGTGAAGACACGAGAGACCATCGTAGTAAGTTCATGATGATCACATTTTTCTTTCTTTATCTGTTTTTCATCCAGTTACTCCTCTTCTTTAAATAGAAAGGTTTAACCAAAATCTGATAACTTCTCCCTGTCTTCTTTCCAGGTCTTGCTACTCTGATATCGCCCACCATTCTCCTTCTATAGCTTACTTCTTGTTCATATTTTCTTTATGTTCTGCGGGAGCCCCAAGGAAAAACACATTTAGATTGCAAGGCTTTGTAACCGACTATATATTTTTTCAGAAATCCCAAGAGAACTATTTTTGGATCTGTTTTGACTGTACTTTGTAACTCTGAGTTTTGAGTATAAAGTATTTGAGATTGATCTATCATTATCTTTATTTGATCTCCCCATGTTTTCACTCTATCAAAGTTCTCTTATGCATGTAGACCATCTTCTTTTGTTTTATGTGATCATAAATATTTAGTTTAACTATGATGGATGTGAGGAAAATTTCTCTATCTTTTTCAAGTGTAAGAGGTGTGTGATTCCTGGTCATTTCTCAGGAACTCTCTTTAAAAAAAGAAAACAAAAAAATTTCTTTCTTGTTATTTTTTCTTACAATCTTTATATTTTTTTTATTACCACGACGGACTCCTACACTGTCCAATATTCTAAAAATCTAGAGTCCCAAGAAAATCTTGAAATAAAGAGGAGTACCACCTCTATGAAAACGAAGGGGGATTTGCATCCTCGGGAGGTTGTTGTTTCAATCCTAACAGATCCAAACGTCAACATTCACATATGCTCCTCAAGTTATTACACTAAACATTATATTTTTGTAATCTTACTTCCACAATATCTGTCGATTAAGACAAAATCTCACTTGGTTTATCAATTTGTTTATCATTTTTGGATGACCTAGAACTTATGGCTAGAATCAATTTAGCAGGTAATTCTTGCCAATGAAATATTATTTTTTTATGTTGAGGTAATTATATTCAATGGCTAATTTAGAACAATGGAATATCGATATTGAGAAAAAAAAATTAGCCATAGAAAAACCCTATGCAACATGATTTTATTCAATATTTAGTATGATCTTATTCAAACGTGGGTAGAGATAAAGTAGCCAATCTCAAAACAATGTTTCCACCGTTGCATGCCCTGTTGTTGATGCCTTTGATTGTGGTTGGTTAACAAACTTGATTTTATGGCTTAATATTGTCTCCTTTTCTATTAATTACAACTTGTTGGTGGATATCCATGACAGAAACTGGTGCAACTAGCTAGCAAAGCAGGAGAAAAGAAAAGTTAGCTTGAAGGTCAAGTTATCACTTACTAATTTTGTTGTGCATCTAATACATTAATGTGTTGTGCAGCTAAGCCATTATAGTTCTAAATTAGAGCGCATATTTAAGAAACATCACTGAAAGCATAGACGGACAAACTATTTGCTGAGAAATTCGTTGACTTTGTAGGTATAGACCTTTTCCCTAAGCAATTCTTTGAGTACTAGCCCATGAATATCACTAGTTATTTATGTATGCCATGCATGATTAGAGATAAAAATTTGCTTTACTTTTATAAATAAAAGATCAAAAAATAAGAATAACTATGTTATGGTATTAAAGAAAAAAATGTAAGCAAAATAAAGTTTGTTTGTGTTGTAGCAACCTTCATCGGAACTAAATCAATTTCTAAGTTGATATCCTCGCTCTATTTTAGGTTTGTGGAATCTTATTCATGATGTCCAAACCTGAACAACTGAACCCGCTGATTTATTTTCACCCTAGGGAATTCTCAATCTGACGCTTCAATCAATAGAGCTTTAGTGTAAATTATATTCTCGTCACATGGAAATCACACAACCTCGAATGAAGCTCTTGCATTTTGATCAGACTTAGCTTTCATTCTCTCTCTCTCTCCCCGTTAAAATATCTTCAATTTTTCATTGTAGATGGCGAGCGTAATTTACAACAACTTGCACTTGATATGATACTACATGTTTTCCATGTACAGGAAGAGATTGAACTTCTAAATAAAACTATAATGGGAACTGTTCATGTCAAAGCCCTAAAAACCAGTCAAAGAAAAACATACCCGAAGACTTTCATCTGGGAGCAAAGATCTGAGCATTGAAAAAATCACATTCATGTATTTACGGCATTGTCTTTCTATCATTTTGTGAGTCATTTTGTTGTCTAAGACAACGCCTTGTGATCCCTTCCAATACTGCCAGGATGGCCAGCTGTGGTTTCAAAGCTCCAACGGTGGACGAGGTTTCAGAGCTGAAATAAATACTACTCTATTCACAACACATTTTCCCATCGATCGATCCCTCGTAGCTGGAGACTAGAGATGAATGATTGCACAGCCCCAGTACGACACCCTCGTAGGCCATGAATTGTTGGTATTACACACTTAGCTCCATGGAATAAGGTTTCACAGCAGCCTAAGTAGTAACGCTAGTCGCTACCTCTCAATCCACAACTGGATATCATGCATTGTGCTATCCGTAAATTGATGTTATTCCGGGGTTTCCATATGGGAAAAGTGCATGTTGAAATGATGTGAGGTGACACTGTTGGATATTTGTTAAATATATATTCATTTTTCAATATGCAGAACAAAATGTTTTTTCAAGAGACTCGAGATTTACAACAAAGGGTACGATACATCCTTAAAACTAATATTTTTATTTCTTCCATGAATTATGTTAATATATTTTTCAATTAATTTTATAATCATGTATGGGGTAGGAATTTATTATTAATTAAGAAAATAATGGTGTTTTCATTTGAAGAAAGGCTTTCTAAAAATTCTGACATTTTATGATTTGCAAGAAGATGTGTTCCTTGTGGAGAATCATTTCCTTTGAACCAAGGTATATTTATAGAATACTTATAAATAATTAAACTAAACTAATTATTCTATATATATATATATATATATATATATATATATATATATATATATATATATATATATATATCATCGTTCAGTGTTAAACAGTGTATCTTGTTTAATTTTTAGATAAGAAGATACCAAAATGCAAGAAGTATGAGTTCATGGGAGCTTCAGCGATGTGATTTGTGATATTTATGTCGAACTCTAATCAACTTTCATTTAGTTATACATTATCTGAGTTCTGTAAAGCTTCAACGATGTTGGTGTATATGTCACCTGAAATATACTCTCGTTCATATATATGTTTAAAACATTTCGTATCGAATACAATTAATAGAGATTCAGTACCATGAACAAACAACCCCAAAAGACTCGATAATAGTATTTGTTATAATGTGAATTAGAGATCCTCGTATGAAAGCAATGTTAATAAATTAGGTTTTTTGTCCATTGAGTTTGTAGAAGGCTCAATGTGTTGCACGAAATTATTTGTTTTAAAAGTTATAAACTTAATATATCTATATTTTTTAAAATATATATATATATATATATATATTTTTTAAAATATATA
>ML778077.1:1349820-1360594 GCA_009831015.1 Picea engelmannii | reverse complement strand
ATATATATATATATATAATATGATGATGATTAATTTCTTAAATCGTTATTATTTTTGGAGCATATAGTTACAAATCTACCTAATATTGCATTGTAAAATATGCATTTGATCCTTAAAAAACCATATTAAATGTTTATTGATTTAACCATGTTTAATGTTCGAAATTACGTTTTTATTATGTATTTAGCATAATTGTACGATACTTACGTCTTGTTTAATGGAAAACACTATTATATTGTTGTCATGTTCTTCTAAGTTATTTATTGTTGAAGTTATTTATTGTTGCATGATAACTACATAGCAGGGACTAGCTTCCATGCAGCTTCTCTTGTTTTTACAACTAATAGTCTTAATATTTAGGTACATATTGCAAGGTGTAAACACTAGACTAAAGAATTAGAGTGGTTGATTTTCTCAAGGGTGATGAAAATGAGACATATTTTATTTGATATTATTTTAGTATTTAACCTTAGTAATATATGATGTCTATGATTTCTTGACATATGTGGATATTTATGTTGAGACATTCCATTAAAAAAATTGTGGATTTTGCATAGATAATGCCACACATGGTGGAGCCCTACTAAATTATATGTTATTGATCAATGCCACATAGGGTGGAGCCGTATTAAAAAAAAAATAGACCTATAAAATGTCTCTTTAGATGTCTCTTTAGAGATGCATTATATGTCACTTAAGTGGCTATAAAGTCGCTTTATGGGAAAATTTTCAACCTCAAGTTATTGTAGTGACATACTAAATGTTTCTGAAGTGGCAATAATGTCATTATGTGGGGAATTTTAATGTAACATCTCGAAAGAGACATATTATATGTCTTTTTCGCAAAAAAAAAATCAAAACAATGTCACTTAATTGATGTTTATAATAATTCTTTGGCATTGCTAAAGTGATGTTTTATCCCACACATAAAAGTGCTAAAGAAGTATGTTGATGTGTAGTTTGATGTTTGTGGTTGCAAACATGTAGGTTTAATTTGTCTTAAACATCGTTAAAGTGAATTTTATTTCATTATAGTAAAAATTCTAGAACAATTTTTATGTTAATATTGTGATATATTTGTCATTGAAAGTGTGACATTTAGATGTCACTAACACAACAAATTTATAGCTACGTTATAAAACAATACTTTTGGGTTTTACCAATTTTCCAAAAAGGCCAAAGTGATGTTTTAAACATTGAAAAAATGTTGTTTTTTTACACTAGATGTAGTTGTCTGGCAACTAATGTTGCCTTGTGTCACTCAACCTAACCATTTGATATGAATTTAGTTTTTTAGATCCACTTATATCCAACAACATGCTTCCCTAGGGAAAGTGGAACTAATTCCCCCATGTCCCTCCTTATTAGGGAATTGTTCTCTTCTACCATTACATTCTTGTCCACTTGTTGACCTCCAACCTCTTCATATGTCTCTAGATCAAACATGTCTAAATATTTGCCATGAGGAAAAAATTACTAGGTTGAGATCTAGGATCATGGAAGATTTTGTGAAAAAACCTTGTTTTCCTATCATTGGTTGCCTCCTCTTCTTATGCATTGTCATCCCCTACAACAAAATATTCATCTGCACTAGGAGGGTTATCGATTCTAGGATGATATATCACTACCTCATTAGAAATAGCACAATGATTTGGGGACAAATCAATAGAAGAATGATCAAAAGTAGCAAAAGGAAAACTTGAAGCAGGTGAATTCTCAGTGAACTCAACAATTTGTGAATGATGGCACCTTGTGTCTCTAGATCATAAAGGTAATAATCCTTAGCGTCTTCATTATAACCTAAAAAGTTGCAATGATGACTCTTGGGATCTAGCCTCTCATGCTTCCCATCTAGAATATTCCCTATAAGAATCACAACAAAAGATCTTGAAGTGAGCTATTGTAGGCTTCCCCCACTCCTCATTTTGAGTCCCGCCTTTCATAGCTTGAGTGCAACTATAGTTGAGAATATAACAAATGCATGAAATTGCCTTGCCAAAAAACTATGGTCCATATCTCTACCATGCTTCATGCACCATGCCATCTCTATCAAGGTCGTATTCTTACACTTAACAACGCCATTTTTGTTGCAGAGTGTGTGAAATTGTACGTTGGCACACTATACGAAATTGTTGACAAAATGCCTAAAATCATTGTTAACATATTATTTTAGGTTATCTACCTAAGTATATGTATAGTGTGACACGACTTCTTCTCAAAAAAAGACTTTAAAATCTTATACTTTTCTAAAACTTCGTGTCTTTCTTCAAAAAATAAACCCATGTGAACCTAGAAAAATCATCAATAAAAGTCAAAATATTCATGGTGTGGAGATTAAGGTTGTCTCCATTCGACCATGCAATTTTTAGTGAACAATATGTAGGATGTTGTTTTCTCTCCAATATTTCACTCTTTCACATCTCTCCCTAAGATGTTTTCTTAAAACAAAACCCTCACAAACACCATTCTTAGGTGTCACCAAAGGTAAACCATTAACAAAACTAGACTTTGACATTTACCAACATGCTTTGGTAGTTCAAATGTTTGAAAAATTTATGCCAGAGTTTTTTGACTTCGTCAAAATGGGTTGACAAAGGGTCCTCAAACACATAACTTTTATTAATGAAGGAAAAATATTGCAGCAATAAGACGTGAAGGCTAAGGGAAAAAAACCATCCTCGTGTAGAATAGAAAATGGGTTTAAATATATCCCAAAATCAATAACTAAAATATCATTATCTAAAACTAATTAAAAATAACTTGGAAATCTCACATAATCACATGAGCGTGTAGGTGTTCTTTTACATTAATGTTTTATTTACTAAAACATTTATTCACTAAAGTCCCAAGTTAACTATTTTCGATCATAATTTCTAGTAATCCCCCCTTTCATCCAAAATTTCTTTGGAGAGAATACCAAGCTCGGTTATAAACTTAGTGAATTTAATCCTTTCAAGATATTTAGTGAAGATGTTAGTTGTTTGATCCTCTATTGGATAATAAGTTGGCTTGATGATTTCCTTGATGATGAGAGTTCGAAGGTAATGATACTTTGTATCAACATGTTTTTTCTTTGAGTGAAATACTGTAATTATGGATAATTTGATCACTGATTGATTTTCAATGAATAAGGAAGTAGCTTCACTGTGAACAACTTTAAGATCCTGCAAAATTTTTCACAACCATATTATTTTGCAAGTTGCTTCCCAAGCTGAGATATGTTCAACTTCTACTATAGAATTTGCAACAGTGGATTTTTTCTTACAACTCTAGGACACAACTATTGATCCCATACTCATTAAATATCCCAAAGTAGATGCCATGTCATCAACATCTCTAGCAAAATATGTATATGAGTAGCCAACAAGTCTAAAATTCTTATTCCTTGTATACTCAAGTCCAAATTATTTTGTTCCTTGAAGATATCGAAGTACCCTTTTATTGCAATCCAATGAATTTCTCTCAACTCTTGTATATACCTGGGAAGGAAGTTGACTTCAAAAGATAAGTCGAGACGATTATTTTTTAGATAGATTAAACTTCCAATTAATTGCATATACCTGGTATTGTTGACAAGTCCCCCCCTTCAAACATAAAGAGTTTTAATTTTGTATCCATGGGGGTGATGGTTGATTTGCAATCCTCCATTCCAAACTTCTTCAATAATTCAAAAACATACTTAGTTTGAGAAATAAATATGCTTCTTTCTCTTTGCATTACTTCAAATCCAACATAGTAGTGAAGTAATCCCAAATATGACATTTCAAAACTTGTTAGAAGTTCTTTCTTTACCTTAGAAATATGATCATTGTTATTACCTGCTATGAGAAAATCATCAACATACATTACCCAAATGATCAAAATGTTGCCTTGAATTCGAACATACAAAGTTTCATCTGACTCACTTTGTAGAAAACCAACTTTTTGTAGATAGGCATACATTTTAGCGTACCAAGCTCTAGGTGCTTGTTTTAATGCATACAATACCTTAACCAATTTGCAAACTTTCTTTTCTTGTCCTAAAACTTCAAAACCATGAGGTTGAGTCATATATACATCCTCTTGTATATCACCATTTAGAAAGTCACTTTTCACATCCATTTGGTGCGCTTTCCATCCATTTTGTGCAACCAAAGCTAGTACGACTCTGATCATATCCCACTTAGTTGTTGGAGTGAAGGTTTATTCATAATCAATCCCTTATTTTTTAGCAAACCCCTTTGCAACCAATCTAGCCTTGGACATTCAACAATTTTCCAAGTCTAATTTTTAATTATTGCATCATATTCACAATGCATTTCCTTCCTCCATTCATCATGTTCTACTGCCTTTGAAAAAATGGATGGCTCAGTAGCAGTAAGAGCAAAATTAAGAGAAACCAAATTCTATTGACTCCTTGTACATGTTTTATGTTTTTCATCAGACCTGACTTCCATAAGCACTTGAGTTTCCCACTTTGGAGTCTTGTGTGTAGCTTGAGGTGGTGATAAGGTACCATCCAAAGAACTATTTTCAATGTTAACTTGAATTGAATATTCTAAGTTAACTTTTGGAGAATTTGTTGATTCTTCACTTTCCACCTGTTCATCTGATGTCTAAGTTATTTGAAACCATTGGTCACCCTTTTATTTATTTAGGTGTTGCAACCTGTGTTGTTCCTTAGTCACTTTTCATTCTAATTGACTAAGTAGTTTCTCAATTTCTTCTACACTTAGACTTTTTGTTTCATCAAAAACAACATCCTTGCTAACAATAAATTTTCTTCCTGATAAAATTCGATAGCCCTTTTTTTGTTCAAAATACCCGACTAGAATGCATTTCATACTCTTGGAATCTAACTTTATTCATTTTTCTTTTGAAACAAGTGCATAGAAAACTAAAATAAAAACTCTAAGATGTCTAATCATAGGATTTAATCCATATCATTCTTCATAAGTAGTAAATCCATCTAAATATGAAGGGGGAGATCGATTTCTCAAGTAGATTGTTGTATGTACAATCTCAACCCAATAACTTGAACTTAACCCTTTGAAGAAAAACATTTCTCTAGCCATGCCCAATAATGTTTGATTCATTTGTTTAGTTACTCCATTTTGTTGTGGAGTATAGGAGTTAGTCAATTGTCTCCTAATTCCTTTTTCCTAGCAATATGAATGGAATTCACTTGAAGTGAATTCTCCTCCATTGTCCATACCTAAAGTAGCAATTTTCTCCCTAGTTGCAGTTTCAACTAAATTTTGAAAACATTGAAACTATGTGAATGCCTCTGGTTTTTCCTTTAAAAAATACACCCAAACCATCATGTTGAAGTCATAAATGAATAGTAAAAAATACTTACATCCCCCAAGTGAAGTGTCCAAAGGTCCACAAATATCACTATGAACAAGTTGTAACCTCTTATTTTCTCTCCAAGTACTTGCAGGAAATGCTAACCTTCTCTATTTTCCATAAATGTAAGCTTGACATATTGCATTTTCCTTCTAAAATGTGGACAATCCCTTTACCATTCCTTGTTGTTGAATTTGAATAAGACTATCAACATTCAAATGTCCAAAACGAACATGCCATAATCACATGGGTGTAATATCGGTCTCAACTAATCCTGCAAATTCCTGCATTCTTGGAATGAATGTGGCTTTCACTCTAAGAAGGTTTATTTCCTCATAACATGTCATCACTATTTTATAATTATCCTTGATTGAGTTGATTTTAATTATTTCATCTTCGATTATTATTTGATGCTTTGACTAGTGAATCAAAATCAAAGACAACAAAGTCTTCTTAAAAGAGAGATCATACCAAACATTAGACATTATAATTTCCCCAATTCCAAGTAAAAACACCTTTAATGAACCTTTTCCATGTGGTATGTGAGTGTTGTCATCTCCTAGAAAGACCGAACTCAAATTACAATCCTGATAATTCCAAAACAAATCTTTCTTGTAATTCATATGTTGAGTTGCACCTATATCCATGATCCAAGCATCCTTAAAATCATTTATGAAAGAGTAAGTTTTTTGAACTTTGTTTATTGTTTTTGTTTGTTGAAGTGTTGTCAAAACATATTCACAATTCTCATATTCTTCTGTATTTTCATATTTTGCGAAGAAGATTATTTTTGTTTAGCTATCTTTTCATAAGGAATGCGACAATCTGAAGAATAATGTCTAATCTTATTACAAGAAAAATAAGTTATTTTTTTATTGCCTCTTCCTCTTCCATTTTATTGTGAATGGTGATGTTCTTCCTCTTTGGAATATTTCTTAGTCCAAGCCATATTACCTTTTCCTTTGCCTCTTTCTTGTCCTCTTCCTCAACCTTGACCATGAGCTCAATTTGAATATTGAGATGTATTATATTGATGTTCATTTCCTTTATGCTCATTTACCTTGGCAGAAGAAACACATTTTTTAGTAGTGCTCTTGCATGTGCTTTCAACCAATACATCCTCTCATGATTGTTGTGTTTTACCAAAAATTTTATCATGAATAGATAGTAGCTCACCAAGTTTATCAAAAGTTATATTCTCCAACTTATCTGTAATCTGCAATGTTTCCAAAAAATACTTATATGATTCTGGCAAACCCGAGATCAAATTTGTAACCATCAAACTATCTTCGATTTTAGAAAAAACTTTCCTTTACAATATTTTGCTTAATATTTTCGAGTCTTGAGATATATTCCATTACATTTCTCCCAACAACTAATTTTTGTTGCAATAAATTTAATTGAAGATCAACTCTTTTAGCCTCCATTTGCGAATCAAATAAATCTTTAAGTTTTTTCCAAGCTAACTAAGAATCACTACAATTTTCAATGTACACAAAGACTTCATTGGAAGCAGTAATTTGAATTAGTGCTAAGGCATTTTCATCTTTCAACTCCCATATTGATAATGGAGCAACATCAATTGGTTTTGCGGGTTGTTCATTACAAATTCCTTCCCATAATTCATTATAAATGAGAGTGCTTTGAATGTGTCGACTCCATACTTTATAGTTCTTTGAACCTTCTAACTTGTATGGATCTTTAAATAGACTAATGATTTTGGACATTGTTCAGTTACAAGTGCAATTACACCTTATATCACTTAAAAATGGAAAAATAATATGCACCTTATATCTCCAAAATACCAAAAAACACCTTATATTGCCAAAATTAAATGCACCTTATAAATATTTGCAAGATTATTTGTGAACAGTGATTGTTATGGACACCTTATATCACCTTATTAATTGTTGTTATGAACACCTTATATCACCTTATTAATTGTATTTATGAACATCTTATATCACCTTATTGATTGTTTGCATTGATAATAATTATGTTGCACCATCAAGTAATGAACCATAAAAAGAGGAAAAATGTGCATTGGATGCAACATACACCACACGATAAAATAGATCTATAAGGGATTAAACTTGACCCACATATAGTCTCATCAAAAAGTATTTGATTAAGATTTATTGTGCTCTAATCAACACTAATAATGTTAATACAAATTGTGATTATACTTTGACTCACAAAAGGATGCAATACTTTACCAATTAACCTTATGTGTGCTCACTTTGCTTTATGTTAACTTTCCATCCTTAATCACTACAATCATATCAAACATATTGAGAACAATATTCCAATGAACTAAACCATTCAAAATAAAATTTCTTTAGTAATTCTTTGTTTGGTTTTCATCAGGTTTGGAAGCACCTTGGTTGTGCAATCATTGTCTTGTCACCACCAATATCAAAAATTTTGCAACACTACGTGGAGGAACCACACGGCAAGGATCATTCGTCCTTCTTTCAAACAACAAATACCAGGTATGTCCTTCTTTCAAACAACAAATTGTTCGTCCTTATTTCAAACAACAAATATCAGGTCCATCATTATTTCAAACAACAAATTGTCTATCCTTCTTTCAAACAACAAATATTAGGTCTTCCCTCCTTTGAAATAGAAAATGCCAGGTTGGGGTCTAATCCAGATTTGGATCCAGGAGCTTGATGGGGCTCAGAAAGGCCTAAAAATTAAACTTCTCATAATGGCTTAAAAATGATCGTGTGTGTAGGCCTCATCGATACGAATCCAACGCAATTTGAACGGGCTCAAACGGACGTCGTATTCTCAAGTTATGGCGATCTGTTAGTCTTGCTAAACAAGCAAAAAATTATGATTGTACAGTTCGTACAGTGCCACATGGAAACTAACTGTACAGGTCATACGGTAATACAGATGACGTGGTAGGCGCAGTTGGTAGGCTAACTGGGTGTATGGACACTTACATGGATAGGTATAGAGAACCAGTCAGGGAGTGACATGTGTCACCCTTGCAGTGGTGACATGTGGCACGTCCGTACGGGTGATGTGGCACATCCGTATGACATGTGGCAGTCATAGGTCCAGTGGCAGGTACAGTGGTAGAGTGATGTGGCAGACATGGGTGAATTAGCGATCGACACACAACAATGTACCCGGCAAATGAGGTGGTGCCACATGGCCCAGGCGTGGGCTGCCACATGGCACCTAGGTGTTGGTCATTTGGTTTGCAAAATTTTATGAGTTTATGGGTTTTGAACCCAAAACCTTTCCATCGGACTAACACCTTGGGAAGTTCAAGCTATACATCCCACCTATGGGTGGTGCTTGTTAGACTAAGGGAAAAATTATTATTTAAAGTTGTATGTTGGTTTGTTTGGATGGAGAAAGGGTTGGGGCTATCCCCAACCCTCGGTCGCAACCCTTCCACATATGACCACCGCCTCCTCCCTTTACATTTGGTGCACCATAGATATAATCGCTGCTCCAACCCCCGATTCCATGGGAAAAATCCATGTGACCCGGGCTCCTCCAGACTCTGCGCGGGTAAAACAGTTAGCACATGGTTGGTCGGGCTTGTCCGCCGACCAAGGTGTTATTCCAAGGGCTACTTTGGTGGAGGGCTTAGTTGTTTGTGCATGTAAAGGGATCGGGCCTAGCCACATGGGCCAAGCCACACAACCCGGTGACAAACATGCAAGGGAGCCAATGTGCCAAGAGGATAGCCAGTGGCCACTTGGGATGCACCCATATGCCCAGGGGGTAATGAATAAGGGGTTGCACCCAAATAATCTGCAAAAGTGGGTTTTTCAACCTTGGAATAATGATTTTGTGGATTTTATTCAACTGTTTTGGATATTTTTGGCCCTTATTAGGGGATATTGGGCCCTTTTTGAGGCCAGATCTTAGGGGGAAGTTGGGGGATGGTTACTAACTTCAGATCTATATAAACTAGGTCTTCTTGAGGCCATGAGAGGAGATTCAAAGAAGTTTTATGCTGGAGATTTTCCAAGCCAAAGCCATTTTTATGCAGGGAAGTTGTTGAGGAGCCCAGATTTGCAGGCCATTTCTGGGAGCTCTGGTCATCCATTTTGAGTGTCATTTTTTTTGTTGGGTTCTAGAGATCAGGTAGAACAAGACCAAATCAGTTGTGTAACCTTTTGGCATTGTTTTGATGTAATTATTGAGTTTTGAACAAAAATAAGAAAGCCTCACCCACTGAGACAAAGGCCCGGAGACGTAGGCGAGATTGTCGAACTCCGTTATCACATTGTTGTTATGGTTTTTTGTTGTTTTATGCTTTGTTTCAGATCTATACATGTTTATATGGCTATTATACTTCTTCTATAACTTCTTCCTCTTTCTTTAAGCTTCCTAATTGGTTAATCAACACATGCTTAATAACTCAACCATTGTCATTTAAAATGTATTTTCGGATCAAGGTCGCTTCTTTGATTCATAGTTCCTTACAAAGGGGGAGAATCCTCATGGAATGGGAAGACTCCTCATGGCATCCATGTAGACAACAATAACCATGAAATAATAATAATATGTGTATGTCTATCTAAATAACTTGTAAGAGTTAGATACAATATTGAAGTCTTACTAATAACATTCAAGGCATTTTCAGAGGAGTCTCTTCGTCGTAACTACGAAAATTGAAGAGCAGTGGAATGTATTAAAGGCATCCATTTTAGCATACAGAATCAATGGTGGGTTGATTTCAACTACTAAAAGGAAAGGCATTGATCCAAATGTTGAAGAGCATGAACTAAGATGCAATTAGTTCGGAGGAGCTCAGCAAGTAGTCGTCTGAGAAAGCACTTGCTTCACAAGATACTCGAACTCCATTCCATGGTGATTCAAGATACTAGTTTTTTTAATCAAGGTGGTGGTGGTAAAGATCTTCAAAAATGGCGTAGAAAAAAAAAGGTGGAGGGGGTTACCAGGTCGTGGTTGCTTCTTTCAAAGTGCTAGTGATGTGGGGGCGTTGACCAAGGTTTTGGGCTAGAATAATTTTTTAGGTATGATCATAAGCTTGAAAGCAACCACGTTGTATTTGATAGGAATAAAAAATTAGGGAAGAAGCCATTTCATAGACCCAAAACAAAACCTGACAGTCCCAATATTGAACTTAATAAACCCAATAGAAAATTTGATAGACCAAATGTAGAATCACTCAAAAAATAAGTGTAGATATCTGGGTGCTTTTGAATCCAATATGAACAAAAAAAATGATTTTCCCCCGAAAAATTAGAATAGGAAATAAAAACTCACCATTAAAATTTTGTTATTCCACAACCCGAATCCTTCAAAACTCCTTCACCTTATTCAATGATAGATGTAGGATTTAACTCATCAATATCTCCCAACAATGGCAGCTCTGATACCACTTTGACAAAGTGTCCTCAAACACATAACTTTTATTCATGAAGGAAAAATATTACAGCAATAAGAC
>ML778077.1:1313863-1342461 GCA_009831015.1 Picea engelmannii | reverse complement strand
AATGGATGAAGTAACCAAGTTACTAAAATCACTTTCTTCTAGAATGGAAAGGTTGGAATTGGAAGGAAAGCAGAACTACAGGAATCCCCCTAATGCTAAAAATAGGGGCAACTTCAGAAGACAAAATAACACCCCTCAGATTGTTCAGAGGGATCAAAGAAACAAAGATAGGGATGATCAAATAATCCAAGCCCATCTCCAAAATAACCTTGTTGTTGATGAAGAAGGAGAGGAAGAAGAGGTTGATCCTGAAATCCATTATCTTGGAGACAACTCCTCATTTCCCCATTTGACCCAATCTGCATACGAGGAGTATCTCATGGATAGTCAACTAAATGAGTTGATTAAGGGGGAAAAGACTACCAATGGTCCAAATAAATATAACCTCAGATCTAAAAAGAAAGAAGGGAAGTCTGATATTCCTGATCATCCTACAAGAGTAGAGAAGCCTGCTAAAAATGTAGCAGACAATAGCAAAGAGAGTGAGGCATAGAAACACCCACCAGTTGTCAAAATTTCTTTCCCAGAAGTGAGAGAAATTTTGAATCCCCCCTATTCTTTTAACCTTGAGCATGAAATGCAAAAAATTAGAATCCTTGTACCCCTTTCAGAGCTAGTCAAGCATGAATACTTCAAAAGGTGCCTCTCTAAACTGTTGCAGTCAGAGCCTTCATCTCATTCCACAGACTCAGACAATCTCCAAGATGAAAAGCATGTTATCATACTGGGACCTTTGGTAGATGATGGAGATGATTCATCCTCTCCCTTGTATACATCACTGAACATACATGATAAGGTGTTGCATAATTGTTTGATGGACTCAGGGGCATCTCATAATCTCATGCCCAAAACTATCAGGGATGAACTTGGATTAGAAATCACAAAGACTTACCATGACTTATATTCTTTTGACTCTAGGAAGGTGCAATGTCTTGGGGTCATCAAATATATAGTTGTGACCTTGTTTTAGATGCCCGTGAAAAGTGTGATCATGGATATCGTGGTGGCTGATGTTCCACCCAAGTTTGGCATGATCTTTTCAAGATCTTGGATAAAACGACTTGAGGGAACCTTGCATATGGACCTCACCTATGCTACCATTCCTGTGTTTGGGGGGGAGCATAGAAGACTTTACAGGGAAGCTCAGTTGGCCTACATTATTAGTGACGAAGCAAACCCCACCAACCATCCTATTTTTTCACTTGATACTGATTTGGGATCCAGTTTATTGTAGCTCATTGATGCTCTTGAACCTCCTCTTGAAGTCAGAAAATAGTCTGTTACTCTTTGTCAAGATTCTCCTCTGATCACCTTTGTTTGGAAGATGTTATTTGATGGAGCCTCTTCTAGGGAGGGTGATGGTGTTGGAGTGGTCTTTGTTTCACCTACTCAAGAGACTATATCTTTGTCCTACAAGTTAAAATTTGAAACTACCAATAATGTGGCAGAATATGAAGCTCTTGTTTTGGGTTTGAGGGTTGCAAAAGACATGGGGATTGAAGCGATTTTAGTGTTCGGGGATGCTAAATTGATTGTCCATCAGATCAAAAATATTTATCAAGCTAAGCACCCTAGGCTAAGAAATTATAGAAATGAAGTGTGGGACCTTAATTGACAGTTTTTTCTTAGTTTTCAACATTTCATTTATTCAAAGAGAAGAGAATGTCAGGGTTGATTCTTTGGTTGTTTCAGCAAGTAATTTTGGAGTCCCTCAGCCACCTAAACTCAAGTATGATGTAAAAGTGAAATATAGACCCTCTATACCTGACAATTTCAAGCATTGGAAGGTGTTTGAGGATGATCTTGAGATCAAAAGATTCCTTCAGACTGTTGATGAGTTTTCTGCATTACATATTGACCAAGATCATGATTTTGAAAGTGATCATCATGTTGATGTTTTTCTGGACAAAATTGCTAATCATCATATTGTTCAGTTGCCTAGCAATCATATTCCAAAGGGGCTAGTTCCTTTGGAAAGACTTTTTGGCAAGAATTATGTGGCAATAAAGGGTAGAGTTTCAACTGATGATGTTGATGTAGATGAGTGCAATATTGGCACAAAGAAGGATCCAAAAATTGTCAAGTTGTCAAGCAACTTGTCAAGGAAACAAAGGGCTAAATATGTTGAAATGTTAAAAGAATTTGTTGATGTGTTTTCCTGGTCATATGAAGATCTCAGAACATATGACACAAGTATTATTGAGCATAAGATCCCATTGAAGGAAGAGGCTAAAACGTTTGGGCAGAAATTGAGACAAATAAATCCTATGTTGCTGCCTATTATGGAGAGGGAGGTAAAAAATATTTTGGACGCCCATATTATCATTCCTTTGAGGTATTCTGAATGGGTAGCCAACCTGGTCCCAGTGAGAAAGAAGAATGGATAAATCATACTTTGTGTCGATTTTTGGAACCTGAATAGAAGCTCTAAGAAGGATAATTACTCCTTGCCAAAGATGGAGAACATATTACAGAGGGTGACAGGTGCATCTAGGATGTCCATGATTGATGGATTTTCTGGCTACAATCAGATCTCTGTCTTGCCTGGAGACTGAGAAAAGGCATCAGACACTACTCCTTAGGGTGCATTCATGTATGCTAAGATGCCCTTTGGATTGATGAATGCAGGAGCAAGCTTCCAGCGAGCTATGGACATCGCCTTCATTGGAGAAAAAGATAAATTTGTAGTCATCTATCTAGATGACATTGCAGTTTTCTCTAGGTCTGATAAAGAGCATGTTATCATCTGAGAAAAGTTTTCTTTAAGTGCAGAAGGTTTGGTCTCTCCCTAAATCCCAAGAAGTCTTTATTTTCCATGCAGGAGGGAAAATTGTTGGGGCACATTGTGTCAGCTGAAGGGGTGAAGATTGATCTGAACAGAGTGGAGGTCATCCAGTCCTTGTCGCCTCCCAGATCCAAGAAATAGGTTCAGTCTTTCTTGGGTAAAATCAACTTTCTGAGAAGGTTTGTTTCTAATTTTTCTGAACTGGTTGATTACATTACAGCCATGCTCAGGAAGGGAAATGAAGTGAAATGGATTGTTGAGTCCAAAGATTCTTTCAACCAAATCAAGAGGGCATTGATTGAAGCACCTGTGATCATCAGTCCTGACTACTCAAAGGATTTCTTGATATTTTCCTTTGCTTCATTTAACACAGTAGCAGTTGTTTTATTACAGAAAAATGTTGAAGGGTTAGAGCAACCCATTGCCTTTTTCAGTAGGGTGTTGAGAGATGTTGAGATAAAATATGACATCAAGGAAAAACATGCATATGCTTTGATTAAAGCTCTCAAGGCTTTCAGGATCTATATTCTGCACTCAAATATCATTGCATATGTCACTTCAGCTTCTGTAAAGGAGATTCTCATTCAGCTTGACATAGACGGAATAAGGAGCAAGTGGATAGCTATAATCCTTGAATTTGATCTTGAAATAAAACCCACCAAATTGGTTAAAGGCCAAGGTTTAGCTAGGATGTTGGATGAATCTAATTGCAAAGATTTGGGGTTTAATTTCATCTACACCTACTCAGAAAATCAGCAAACTGAGTTGTCTGATATAGGTCCTCAAGTCAATCCTCCATTGGCAGAATGTGCTTGGTACAAGGACGTTATATTTTTTCTACAAAAGTTGTGACCTCATGATGGCATGGACAAGAACAAGGTAAGGGATTTAAATCTTAAATCACTTAAATATTTTCTTATTGATCAAGTCTTGTATTGGAAAGATCCTTTGGGAGTGTTGTTGAGATGTTTAGACCCACATGAGGCCCAAAAGATTATGTTTGATTTTCATGAAATTTTATGTGGGGGACATTACTTCTGGAGAGCTATAGCCTATAAGATTCTAATGGCTTGGTATTTCTGGCTAGCCTATTCATCGATGTGTGTGAAAATATCAGGGCTTGTGTTAAGTGTTAGAAAGTCTCTGGAAAGTAGCAGCTCAAGTCTTTTCCATTGAGGCATGTGGTAGCTTCATGACCCTTTCAGTAGTGGAGCCTAGACTTTATTATGGAAATTCATCCTGCTTCAAGTGGTCAGGACAGGTGGATCTTGACTGCCACGGATTACTTTACCAAGTGGATAAAATCCATCCCCACAAGGAGTGCTTCCCACAAGGTAATCATTGGATTTATTGAAGACACCATGGAAATATTTGGTTGTCCAAACAGAATTGTCATTGATAATGTTGCATCTTTCAAGGTTGAACCATTGATCCAGTTTTGTGAACAGTTTGGAATCGCATTGTTTCACTCTACTCCTTATTACCCCCATGGGAATGGACTAGCAGAATCCTCTAACAAGAGCCTTATAAAGATCATCCAAAGATTTTTAGAAGATAACAAGAAAGCATGGGATTCAAATCTCAAATTTGCTTTGTGGGCTGATAGAGTGACAACAAATAGGTCTCTTGGTGTCTCTCCTTTTCAGCTTGTGTATGGAGTTGAGGCCATTTTTCCTTCTCATCTTGCCTTGCCTGTGGCAAATTTTTCCAAGACTATGAAGGGGAACCTGATGATATGATCAGAACAGCTGGTAGAAGTGCAGTAGACTAGAGAGCATCTACTAGACAAAGCACATGAACATCAACAAAAGATCAAGTAGGCCTTTGACAGGAAGGTAAGAAAAGAACATTTCTAGATGGGAGATCTAGTACTCAAACGGGATGCACCCAAGAAGGACAAAGGCAAGCATGGAAAATTTGAAGCCCTATGGATTGGACCCTTCAAAGTTTATGAAGTGTTTTCAAATAATACTTACAGGTTGCAAAATTTGGAGGATGTTGAAGTTTTTGGTGGCCCTGTAAATGGGCATTTTCTAAAAAGGTTCTTTGCTTGATCCATGAGTGGCTTATTCATGCCATTGTAAATATCATTTTTCTTTCTGTTTTAATAGTTGACCCCATATCCCTAAGATCAGACGTTGAAACTATTAAAGTTCTTAGAGCCTCGTAAGGAGGTCTCTATCCCCCATGGAGCCTAATGTTAGCACATATTTTGATAGGATGGTGTTTATTTCCTTTGGAAATAACACCTTGGTGAAAATTGCAAGAAAGGGGTCTTTGTGTGACCCACATTATGTTTGTATCCTAAGTTTTGGGTAATTTGACAGTTTGGCACGTTGTGCTAAGGAGCAGGTATATCTAAGTGACTGAGCATGGCGCACTCAGATCTATGGTCCACATCCAATATCAGACCCCCCCCTGACCTTTTTCCTTTAACGGGGGGGTCTGAGCAAGTGGTTTTCTGGTGCGAGCCCCCCACTATCATGTCGCCTCAATAGCAACTTGTACCCCCCCCATGCTTTACCGCTTACCACCTACCACCCCCCCCCCACTCTGAGCTAACCACCTTACCACCTCCCAATACTNGCTCCTGTTGACACTTGTCCTCCATTCGCCTGAGCGCACGCCTGTCCCTGTCCGCTGTCATTTCTCCCCCCTCTCATCTCCCAACATTTTTCTTCCACTAGCGCCCATGTCCCCCATTATTTGTTGTCATCTACCCACTGACTAATCACTCTGTCCTGCCACTACATATTCTCCCCTCACCACATCACCCCTGTACCTTTACACCTCATCTCTCACATACTGGCGCCCACGCATTTCCAGTCATCACTCCACAAACCACATCATTCCACCTAGTCGTCGATTATTTGTTGTAGCCTACAAGCCTGCGTCTATCATCTCGCCAGCTCCCCATCGTCAGCGTCCATGTCTGTCTGCCAGTGTTCCCGGCAAACATCCAGCGAAGATCCAGGTGGAAGATATTCAGAGTGTGACCATCTTCTTTTCCAGATGTCGAGTTGACTCAGGGTCTTCTTGATCCTGATGTAGGTAGTTAATGAAAAATAAGGAGGTGATTGAGACATCGTCTCCATCCATATATGGAAAGCCAGAAAGGACTGGTAGATCTAAGCTCGTGTCTAATGATGAACTGTATGCACAGTCTAACAAAGGAGATTCAAACGGAAGAGCTCGCATCTAACAAAGATCTGCATGCACGGTCTATAGAGAAAGCTCCGACGTAAAGCCTTGAATGCATGACTCGATCATTCCTCTAATGGTTGTAGTCAACGCTTGAGTATAAGTGTGCATTTTTTATATTTTGTTAAGGTGGATGGTTTAGCAAGGCTCCTGTATTGTAAAGTTTTGATGAAGCTCTGGTTCTCTTGTTATGTAGCTTGATTTGAGACTTCTTGTTTAATGAAAGTCAGCTTTCTTCTTTTTCTTATTCGCCTCTTATACTGAAGTGTCCATGTCTGACCGATTCTAGTGGATTTTTATAGTTGCATTGTGATGGATGTTTGATTACAGTCCTATTATAATGTTCTTTAGTTTCCTAAAACTTGAAATCCAAGAGGATCTTGTTTTCTGAGTTTTTCCTCCTTAGGTTGCTTGAATACCTGATGTCCATAGCAGACCTCTGCATTCTCCTAACCAATTCTTCCCCCTATTCACCTTTACTACAACTCATTGACTGAAGTTGATCAAGACCTCAACTACTTGTGCATGTTAGTCCAGTTTTCTGAGTTAAAATGATATTATCCTGAGTCTGCACCCATTTAACCCGTCTAAATTCATTCATTGTGGCATACAAACTGATGGGTACCGGGCTTACCTTCAATGAAATCTAAAAGTGACTTCTAGTTCTAACAATGTGTACCTGGTGTCGACTAGTACACAGTCAGATCAAGGTGTTTGGTTGATCAACTCAGGAGCATCCTATCATATGACACCACATAGAGAATGGTTATACAAGTATGAATGATATGATGGAGGTGATGTGTTCTTAGGGGACGACTCAAAAACCAAAATTGTCGGACAAGGAAGAGTTTGATTGATACTGTGGGATGGGAGGAAAATAACCCTTCCAGGTGTGCTACACATTCCAGGTTTGGAAAGAAATCTGATATATGTGAGTAAGATGAGTGATGTTGGAGTACACACTCTGTTTCAAAAGGATTCATGCAAGATGGTCAAAGGTATGATGGTCTTAATGAAAGGAGTTCAGATTGGAACCTTGTACAAGTTATTAGGGAATGTCCACTCGACACGATGCAACAACATTGTTTCTCCTGAAGTCGACTCAACTTCGATTCAAATCGACCTGACTCGAGTTGAGTCAATACAAACCGACTCAACAAGAAATGATAAAATCGACCCGACCAAGCTATGACACGAGAGGATGGGACACATTGGAGAAAAAGGAATTTGAGCTATACACAACAAAGGTATGGTTGAAGGGTGTCCTGAATGTGGTTTAGAGGTCAAATTTTTTGAACATTGCATATATGGAAAACAAAGTCGGGTGAGGTTCCCATCTGGAGTGACAAGGGAAAATGGGATTCTCGAACTGATTCATAGTGATGTGTTTGGCTCAGTTACAGTGACTTCACTTGGTGGATCCATGTATTATGTCTCCTTCATATATGATTTTTCCAGGAAGACCTGGATATGTTTCCTAAGAAAGAAATCATAGGTTTTTGAGAAATTTAAAGAGTTTAAAGCTCTTGTAGAAAACTAGACAGATAAGAAGATTAAGGTGTTGAGAACTGACAATGGTGGTTAATTCTATGGAAAAATAATTTGATCAGTTCTATAAGCAGTGTGGCATAGCATGCCAAAACACCACACCATACACCCCATATCAAAATGGAGTTTCCAAGAGAATGAATAGAATGTTGATGGATAAGGCAAGGAGCATGCTCAGTGGTTCTACGCTCGCACAAGAATTTTGGGCAGAGGTAGTCGACACTGCAAGATATCTGGTGAATATGTCTCCTTCATCAGCGCTAACTCCACAGGAGGTATGGTCGGGTAAGAAGCCTTCAGTTTCGCATCTCAAAGTATTTTGTTGTGATGCATTTGTGCATGTTCTCAAGGAAAAGAGGATCAAGCTGGACAAGAAGGTAGGCAAATGTATTTTCATTGGATATAAAGAAGAAATGAAAGGATATAATCTTTGGGATCCTGCATCAAGAAGAACAGTGTATAGTCGAGATGTGGTCTTCAGAGAAGTCATAGGTAAGTCTGAGCCTAAATAAATTGTTTAGAACAATAATAATACTAAGACGATGTGGTTTGCACTGAGGAACGAAGAAGATGATTCAGATGAGTCGATTGAATCTGAGGAAGAGGTGGAGCAACATAATCTAGTGGTAAGGAGGTCAGAAAGAGTAAGAAAACTAGTTGAAAGGTATATTCTGCCTGACTTTCATTCCACATCCGTGCTAACTTCTATCGACGATGAGCCCAAGTCGGTTAGTGAGGCAGTCAACTCACCAGAGGGTAAAATCTTGAAGGATTCCATGGTCAAAGAGATGGAATCCTTACACAAGAATGAGACATGGGATTTAGTCAAGCTACCTAGTGGAAGAAAGCCCATCATTAGCAAATGGGTATTCAATAAGAAGATGAATGTCACGGGATAAGTTGATAAATTCAAAGCTCGACTGGTAGTGAAAGATTATTCCCAAGTTGAGGGAGTCAACTTCGGTGAGATTTGTTTTCCTATTTCAAAACTAACTTCCATTAGAGTACTAATGTCTCTAGTTGCAGCACTCTATCTGGAAATAGAACATATGGATGTGAAGACAATGTTCCTACATGGGGACCTGGAAGAAGAAATCTACATGAAACAACTTGAATGATTTGTAGTAAAGGGTAAGCAAGAGTTGGTGTGCAAACTAAAAAGATCCCTCTACTGTCTAAAGAAGTCGCCAAGGATGTGGTACCAGAAGTTCGACACATACATCCTTAGTTTGGGATTTGTGAGAAGAAAATATTATCGGTGCATATATTCCAAGGAAGAAGGTGGGTGTTTCATATATGTAGCTTTGTACGTCGATGACATGTTGTTGATTGGGAACAACATGGACGCAATAAAGGAGGTGAAGAAGCAGTTATCCTCCAAGTTCAACATGAAGGATCTTGATTCAGCTAAATTCATTCTGGGAATGGAGATTAAAAGAGATCGAGCCACTAGAAAGCTCTAGTTGAATCAGACAAAGTATATTGAAATAGTTCTGAAATGGTTCAACATGTAAGATTGCAAACCACTAAAGGTATCAATTCCTGTGGAATCAAGGATTATTGTTGAATAGTGTCCAAAGACACATGAATAAATAGAGTACATGACACGTGTTCCCTATGCAAGTGTTGTTGGTAGTCTAATGTATGCGATGGTTTTCACTCGACCAGACATTATCCATACAGTGGGAGTGTTGAGCAGGTATATGTCAACACCTAGAAAGGAGCACTAGACTATTGTCAAGAGAGTATTCAGGTATTTGTGTGGCATGAAGGACTATGCTATATGCTACCAAGGAATACTTGGAGGTAACAGTGGTAAATTAAATGTACATGGATTTGTCGATGTCGACTGGGCTGGAGATATGGATCGATGGAGGTCAACCAGCGGATATATCTTCTAAATGTTCAGTGAAGAAATAAGTTGGATGAGTAAGTGATAAGCGGTCGTAGCCTTGTCAAAAATAGAAGTTGAACACATGGTGGCCACTCATGGAAGCAAAGAAGCAGTATGGATGCAAAGGTTGTGTTTCGGACTAAGGTTTGAGCATAGAGCTATGAAGGTAAGTTGCGACATTAAAAGTGCAATATTTCTAGAAAAGAACCCTACTTATCATTCGAAGACTAAGCACATTGATATACAATACCATTTAGTAAGAGATATGGTGGAAAGTAACAAGGTGCTACTGGAGAAATTAGACACATTGGAAAACATAGCAGACTCGTTGACCAATTTTGTGAGTTATGTGATGTTCTCTTGGTGTAGAGAGGAAATGGGAATTGTTGTCCTGGGTCTGTGAACGAAAGTTCAGGAATCTCTTATTTCAGCAAAGAAGACAACAAGTGGGAGAATGATGGGTTGTTATATTCTTTGCAGTGGAATTCTATTTGAGGTGAATCGACTGAAGGTCGAAGTCAACGTGGATCGACAGCAAGTTAGAGGTCAAGGTGAGTCGATCGAGTAAAGTCGAAGTCGAAGGTCAAGGAAGTTCAACATGGTAAACGCATCGACAACAAGTCAAATATTTCAACCAACAAGAGGTTGAAATGCGAATGTGTGGTGACTGACTAAAGACTGAATGAAGGTTGACTGGTAGTTGACTGTAACAAAATCTCGAGATTTCCAAGATCTATAGCCAATGATATGCATGGATATGTAACCATTTTTGGGTGCCAATTCTTTAGGTTTTTGCCTATTGTAAAGCCTATAAAGAGGCAGGTTGTAAGGTCGTAAAGGCTAATGCAAAATATGTAAATATGAATGAATCATAGGTTGTTGGTCATGTAGAATTATGTCGGATTGGCTACAGGGTTGTTCTTGCATAGGAAAGAGGGTATGATTTCGATTGTGTCTTAGTTGTGGACCAAGGTTAGACATGTAAAAGGTTATTCATATTGAATAAGACAACAAGAAAGCAGAACGCTCAAGGAATGTTGGTTTTCTCAATTTGGGTTTCCAAGGTAAAATCTCTATGTACTGTGTGATTGCTTTGTCATTTACGTTCTTGATTAAATTCTTCTTCTCCTATGCTAGGTTTAGTGTGGAAGTGTCTATCATTTCCTGACATCTATTTGTATCTTGACATCCTCAAATTCCTTTTATTTTTCTTCTTATACCTTCTCTTCGTTTTCATTTGGAGACTGAATGGTGATGCTATCCTTTAACTTCTTTCGGCCTTCTTCAATTCTTCATTATATTTCTGATTTGATATCTTATGTATTTGGGGATTCTTCAACCATCTTGAAAATATCCTCTTCAATTCTTTTGGTAGGTTCTTCACCCATAATCTTCAATGTTTCCTAATTTTGAAGATAATTATTTTCTTGTTTTAATCTCTTGACCTTGTTAAGTAGTGTTTGATTGTGGTTTTGTAATTTGAAAATTTATTTATCCTTACCCGTAATTTATTTATCCTTCTATAGCTTGTCCAATTCCAAATCTCTCTTTTGAAGCACTTCTCTAGATTCCCTCAAGTCATCCTTTATTTGTGCATTTTCTTCCCATTCTATTTCCTTCATCCATTTACGTAAGAAGGCTATTTCAAAATTTCTCAAAATTCATGGGAACTTTTGGTACACTTAAATCAATATTATTCCACTAATCACGAGCATCAACTACAATATAAACAATTGTAGAATCAACATTTTTCCAATTCTTCTTTGCAATATTCAACCATTTTTTTTCCTCAATCCCACTTCCCTTTCCCAAAATAGTTGGTATTGTCATTAGTTATTTCTTAACATTTAAGGTATAGTCAAAATACTTAGATTCTAATTTCCTCAAACCTTGGTTATCAAAAACTAAAAAATGCATTTTATCAATATATTGTCATTTATTTCCTCTTTCTGATGTCTTTTGAATCACCTAAATCGGAATTCCAATAAAAAATTATACATTTAAGTTAGCATACATTTTTAAGCCCGCATTTGTACACTACTTTGCAATTCAAACTTGTAGTTGATGTATCTCCACAATAATTCACCAATGAGTTTCAAATTTCATCTTTTAACAATCTAAAATGTCTTCTTCACAATTTCATCGGTCTCATAGAGTTCTGATGTGCCAAAAAAAGTTACGGTCACTCTCACAAAATTTGTGAATTTTTGGGGCTCTCAAGTGAGTAGATTATATGGACTTCCAATTCATTAATGTTCTTATATGACTTTCAAATTTGAGCCTAGAACACCATGACTTGTCGTCTTTCCAATTATATAGGTGGCATTCAATGTGGACCTTTTGATCTTTACCTACAATTATTTTTTTTAAACCACATTTTGAAGTCTAGTTTCATAATTAGATAGAAACCCTAACTTGTATAGACTATAACTGTGAAATTATAGAGAATAAGATTTTAAATTTGGACCAAATTTACTTCGTTGTTTCGTATTTCCAACCCTTCAATTCCTATGCAATTTTACGATCCCAAAAAAGGTTATAGAAAAAATGGTAAGATGACTCTTTTGTGAGTACATATTTAAGGATTGTTCATTTTGATACAAATGGTATGAACCAAAAACTCAAAATAGAATGATAAACTAGAATACATATAATGTACACTGAATATGAGAGTGGAGAATAAATCTCAAAGTGATAATATAGATGAATTACACAATAAATCTTTATACATTAGGAAAACCTCATGTAAACAACCCATGTACATTCATATATCTAAATCATATGTCCATGTTTACAATAATGATTATATTGACCTCTGTATATACATATTCTCACGCATTGCACATGTACTCCCCATATTAAGGTAACCCTTATTGCATATACATTTAACACCATATATACCCCTATTAGTGTCATAACAATCACAAGTCAAAATTATGTGTCAATAGTCCACACTAACAAGTATTGTAGTCATCTTCATCTCCAAATTTCTCAACTATCTTGAATGGCCTTTTAGAAAAACTCTTAACCCTACTTGGTATCTATCATGTTGTGACATTGTGAAGTTGGCCCATGTTATGTTCCTTTGTATAATAATAAAGATCAACAATATGGAAAATAGGAGAGATATTCAATTCTTTGGATAGATCGCAAAGACCAACGGTGTTGCCCATATTTCTCAACAATCACGGGATCAAATTTATTCATTTTTAATTTGTTACATATTGGTCTTTGAGAAGCTATTTTTTTAATAAAAAACACATCATCGTCGTATCATCCATTTGGTATTGTTTTCTCTTTTTCATATCAACTCCATCCTTATAGACTTCATTATGTTGCTTTATACTTTTCGACTTGTTAAAATAAGTGCATCATCCCTTTTACAATTATTTAAGTTCAACAAAAACATGAGCATCTAAATGAACATGTCTCAATTCTGCCATCCCCTTTGGACAAAGTTGATATACTATCTTAAAAGGTGAATACCAAGTGGTATGAGGTGGTATCAAGTCCCACTAGCTTGGTTGGTCCTACATTAGATAACACAATTTTTAGTCTAATTAACTATACTAGTTAATCAAACTAAATTGAATTTATGTGTCCAACATTTTCCAAATACCCAAGTCCAATTAACAACATTAGTTAATCATAACTAAATTAAATCTGTGTCTCAATATTTTCCATATTGTTCACCAAAAATGGATTTGGAATACAATGTCTTTGTTGAAGGTGACGTAGTAAGGCATTATGTGTAAGTAAACAAAATTTTTAGAGGATACATTTGCAACATGTAATGCATTTCCTTGTGTATTGCAAGATATAAAATGGGTCATTATACAAAAGTGACCAACAACAACATATATAGTATCATAACTCTTTTGAATTTGCAATAACTCCAACAAAAATCTTGTACAAAACAAGGGTTTCTATTTGCCAATATTTTGTTACCTACTATTTGCAACTTTAAAAATGTGACACTTGTCATGAACTGTAGACATGCTTAGGAAATAATTATGTTCTTTTAATTATATTAGGGTTTTGTGTTTCATGTTTTTTTTTGAGAAGAGGTTATGTTCTTCAAGTATAAGTGTTTCCCTTATGAGACATTTAGGAATGCACAATTGCTTCCTATCCAACAAGGGGTGTTGCAAAGTAGAAAGTCTTTACTTTTATATGAGAGTCACGTAGAGAAAGCAAGAGTGACATTTGTCTAAACCCGTAGCACTAAACCATGAATATGACTCACATGTCTTTCCCACTTCACTAGCTTCACACATACTAAGTCACTTGTGCTCCACGATTAATCTCCCTAGGTGATCATGTAGTTACCCATGCAATGTTTCCTTCCCAAGTGTTCTTGTCAATGAAAATTAAATGCAATTGTGTGCCACACTAATCTCAAGCATGCATATCCTCCATTTTCTATGTTGCAACTCCTTCAAGTGGCTCACTCACATGTCCTCATTACGAAGAAATCCCAACACTCCAGTTGTCTATCTTCAAGGAGTATTGGGCATGCTACAGCTGCTCCCAGTGGCTTGCTTGCAGTGTTTGGAAGTTACCTTCACAAGGAGAGCAACAAACCAATATCAAACTAAAGGGTGAAAGAACATATAGCGAGGTCATCGATTCCCATACCTATTATGGTTATAATTACCTGTAATTTTCCCTTGCAATGTCCTCGACTGGATCAACAATGATCTCGTCCACTAAATTTTGGGTCACATACTATGGATCTCCATGGGTTTTCTTCTTTGATGTAGTCTTTTGTTTTAAATTTCTAGATGAAGTAAAATAGATGAAATCATTTGTAGAGCGTCTACCCTCTAGAACTAAAATACAGACAACTAACTACATTGCTAAAATAGGGTAAGAAATTTGTCGAAGACATTCTCCCTATTAATGAATATGGGGAGAAATGTTATATGGATGAAATGATTGCCCTGTACTCATTTCCATTTGCAAGAAGAACTCCAGTCTTGCATTACGTTAGGTAGACCATCACATCCATGGTAGCTTGAGTAAGGGTTACCCATCGATATGTCAGTCGAATTAGGTTTGTGTTATCAATAATAGATACTCAAGGTAAATTATGTACCATCCATTGTTTGGAAGGTGGATTCATTGTCGATAGACTGGAATATTTAAACATCTAGTGCATTTATCATTCACAAGTATTGATTATCTAGAAGTTTCATTTCAGTTGGATGGTTCCATGCATTGTGGCCTATTTATATTTCCTCAATGATTCACATATCTTGCTTTGTAGATTATTCTCATATGGATGAGATATGTTCCAATTCTCAAGGAATTTAGGGTCATATGTCCTCCATGTTTTTATTTTCATAATTATTAAGCTACATCTTGACATGGATCAACTACGGTTTCTTTCACCTTTTGCTTTCACCTTTTGAAAGCATACCGACGTCGACCAACATTGTTGTACATTTTTTATGGGTTGTGTGGTCCTTCCTCAGCCATACGATGGAAAAAATAATTCTATTAGTGCACATGATAGTTAACATGATATTCTACAAATAATTTGGATGGGCTTCCCGAAGCCAACAAAAATCTATAATTTTCCCACCTCCAACGAACACCACTAGAATTAACTATCATTGCCCCCAAATATTGGAAATTTCAGGTTAATGATTCAATATTTGATCTTGATATCGAATACCCATAGGTAAATGCAAGTATCAACAATACACTGCATTTTTCAGTAATTATTTACTTTAATTATATTTCTTATCTTACCAGTAATTATCTACTTTGATTCTATCTCTTATGCTAGATGGGAAATAAATTAATTGTTCTCTCCAAGAATGATTTTGATGTCATAGCATCACCCCTTTTAATGATCAAGACCAGTATGTCCATCGATCCAAACTGTGATCCATATATAGGTGGAATATTTAGCAGCTATCATTGCTCCTGCTTCCTTGGGGGACACCTCGGGTTGAGGAGTTACTTGGAATGCTGCCATAATTTACTATGAGGGGCCTTCTAAATTGGATATGTTCAAGGATCTAGCTTCTGCAAGTGAGAATGAATTAAAATGCATCATTTTCTTGTCTCAAAATTTTGAGTATGTAGATAGAAATATCCTAAAAAAATTGTTCATGATTAGACAATAAAATCTATTAGAAACACTCTCATTGTATAATGTTCTTTTATGTATGACACAACCCAATATTTGAATGATTGTGTCATCGTGGTGCACAATAAGATAATTTTACATATAACGATTTTTCTTTTTGTGGGGTCTCACAATATAGGCTACTATTCTTATTCAAAATTGTGAGACAATACAAAAATTGACAATATTTAGCAGCATAATGTGTTTGGATTCGAGTTATACCTTGTTGACCATATTATACTATAAACATGTATAAAAGAAGCCAAGTAGTGTAGAAGTTTGCAACATGGTATATATCCCATACTTCCCAAAAAAAACGTAAAAAATATATATTGTTGAGTGTATTCAACATAGTGAAAAAATAATTGTTGACCATAATATGTAATATAAACCTATTTAAAAAATAACAAGTGTTGCATAGCAACTTAGTCCCTACCGCACAAGTTTGAAATTGAAAATATATAAAAATTATGTATATCTATATGATTTTTATTAAAATACTTAAACTTGCTTGAGGTGTCGAAAATATATTTTGCCCTCTTGCATTGATTAGTATGTTAAGACTGATCATTTTTTGTTGCATAATGTATCTCTATGTATAATTCATTGTCAATATCAAGCCCATAATCCAAATATAGCCTCAATATAAATTAATCTTGATCTTATGATGATTATAATTATAAATTATTATAATAATGATTATGATAATTATAAAACTACATAAATGATAATTATGATGATGATAATTATAACAATTACAAGTTTATCACCATGTTTGAATGTAGTAACGGTGCCAACGGAGTCCCCATGAACTAGCTTAATCTTCATATTCACTTTTCCAAAGATGTATGTGTTCTTGGAAGCAAAACTTGCACCTAAAAACACAACAATATCAATGAGACTTGGTTTAATGTTTCGAATGATCATTTACCTCACTACATTTATATGACTCTCAATAAATTAGTCTTTGATTTTATTCGAGGGATTAAAAACTTATAATAGTATTGTAAGTGATAAATATGTGAGCCTATACTATACTTCATTCAAGTTTGATTTTGTTAAACAACTAAGAGGGGGGGTGAATCAGTTGTTACTGTGCTTAAACAATTATGCACATTTTAAACTCATTACAGAACACTTAATGATGATCACAATAATTCAGGGAAGTAACCAATAGAGTATTCAACATCAATCACACACATGAAGTATACAGAGACAAATATTCTCGAGGAAACCCATAAAGGGAGAAAACCTCTTCTTCTTAATATGATAAGTAGTCTTTATATTTTGTACATTATCATTCTTATGAGCACCCACTCTTTGTGAGGCTACCACCTCTGTTTTACAAGCTGCAACTTGTTGAGAGCACCAACTCTCTGGTTTCTCCAGCACCCATTAGAAGGAAGCACCAACTCCCTGAGTGTTCTAGCACCAACTGGATGGAAGCACCAACTTCCAGACACACAGGCACCAACATGTGTAATAGAGAACAATCGTTCTCCCTTGCACCACCCTACCACCCTGGTTTTTCTGGCTGCAACTAGATGGAAGCTACAACTCCCTATGTTCAAGCACCCACTTGAAACTCTGAGGACAACAGTCCTCCCTAGCACCTCCCTACCACCCTTAGATATAAATCTTTGTTACTGAAATTCATCATGGTGATATAGTATTAATCAATGGCTTACCAGTCTCATCATTGTTCTGCTACACTGCTCTGTTCTGCCTACATCAGTGTCTTCCTTCTAGCATCTTCTTGCGCTTTATGTTCTTCTTCTTTGTCTCTGCTTACACACCTCAGCTTTTTCTTCATCTCTCAGATCATGCTTCATTGTTCTATTTCTTTATGTTCGTGTTGTATTCTCCATTACATACAGTTCAACTTGTTTTTCACAAAAACAACAAACTCTCTATGTCATGGAAGTATTATTTTATTCATGTTCTCATCCACTAATACACTCCCATCTCCAATGGTCAAGTCGGCCATCTCATAACACTCATTTCAGAAATCTCAGAACACTCATTTCAGGAAACTCAGAACGCTCAAGAGCCATGATTCCAACACTCAGGAACGAATGATTCAGTCGCTCAAGAACGATGATTCAGTTAGTGTAACTAAATCCTAACTGATCAAGAAATCACAAGATGAAACAGTAACCCTTCGATCAGATTCGGTTTGATCAGCCCCGTCAAATTATATCTTATTTAAATCTCTTATCTCACATGACCAATGGTGGTGACAAGATGCTAGGCTTAACGATCACTTGAGCGCTTATCAATTCAATAGTCATGATTCAATCTTCTGAAATGGACGACAGTAGTAACTTCGGAATTTCTCCCTTCGAAATTTTTGGGTTTGAAACCTTTCAAAACTTCCGAATTAGATTTCTCGAAGAGATCGGACGGTTTACGTTTATTTCACGGAAACAGATCAATCATCAAATTTGATTCTTACAAGCCTTAATCTGATGGCCAGGACTTAATCAACTGTTGAGATGGATGGCTACCTTTTACTCCTAGTCTTCAGCTATTATACTTACATTATCCTTCCAATGTATCTTGATCAATGGTTGAGAGTGCACCCGACATCAGATCAACGATCGATATCTCCTTCAGGTCTCCAAGCTTCGGATGTTTCAACTTACGTTATCCTTCCACTAGAGTAGATCGACGGATGAGAATACACCTGAAGTGATATTTCAGATCGGACGACTAGTGTCCTTACTGACGTGGTCTGCCACATATGTCCTTTGTTGACGAGGTCCACCACATGTCCTTTGTTGGCGTGGTCTGCCACATGTCTTTGTGGACAAGGTTTGTTGACGTACTCTGCTGACATAAATCTCCCTGATCTAATGGTCATCGTATGTTCTCCAGATCTGATGGTCCTTATTCATTTCGGATTTCTGGCTCTCTGGCCTTCGGGGTTTTCAAATATCAAACTGAAAAATCTAAAGTGATATTTTTCCAGAGCTTAACCTCCTCGCATATTTAGATCCGAAGTGAATGATGTTCGTCGATCATGTTCTTAGATCGATGGCTCGATCTATCTATGGTGCAGATTTTTTAGATTATCATGTCCTTCCACTTGAGATGATCCAACGGCTGACAGGTATTCGGATAATCGAACTCTCATCCCTTTTACCTTATCATGTCCTTCCACTAAAATTTGATCCAGCGGTCATGAAGACACTCGAAGCAGATCAATGATTAAGGATGATTGTGGAACCATAACCTGCGAGTGATTTAACTCGTCACCAAAACTCCGCAATTTGAAGTTGTGCATCATTGGTGAGTCAACCACAATCGTCGATCTTCGAGGCTATAAGATCTGACGGTCCTGAGTAATTGTGGGATTGGAAATAGCACGGTCTTTAATTCTCCTTTCTTTCTCCGCAATCTATCCCTATCATTGATCTGGAGATTGCACATCTGACGGTCACAACTCAATCTGACTTAATCTGATCGCTTGTTGAATCAACCACAGTTGTTGATATCCTATTCTACAAGATCTGATGATCTAGACCAATTGTGGTATTAGAACTACCGAGTCGTTTAATTCCCCTTCCAATCTCTGCAATCTATCCCTGTCATTGATCTGATGATTGCGCATTCGACGGTCACGACTTGATATGACTTAAACTGATCGCTTTCTAGATCAACCACAGTTGACGATATTTGATTCTATGAGATCTGACGATCCAGACCGATTGTGGGATTAGAACTAGCAAGTCATTTAATTCTCCTTTTGCTCCCCGCAATTCATCCCTGTCGTTGATCTAGCTTGCAAATCTAATGGTCACAATCCTCCAATGATCCTTAAGCCCACGGTCACTCATATGACCGATGTCCATAAAATGAGACGATCAACACAGTCAATTTCTTGATCGGACGGTTGTTGAGGCTTCTCACCCTGAGCTTATGCTTTTCCTTCCGAGCTTTGATCTCTGCGTACTGTTCGCTCCTCCTCCTGAGCTTATGCTTTTCCTGTTTTCCATCGTCATTGTTGTTATTTCCATCAATGACAAGCACACTCTTCCTATAAAATATGCCAACAATCTCCCCCTTTGGCATTGATGGAAACCCTGAAAGACTGCACTATTCTGCTTAGACCTCCAACTGTAGCATCCAGACCAGACCTTTTCTCCCCCTTTGACATCAATGTCAAAGCAAACATGCTCCCCCTGAGCTATTGCAGTACTTTTCGAAGGTATCAAATATTCAACCAACACATACTCCCCCTTACAGAATGGAATCTCTTAGGTGAGAAAAGGGATGACATCGAGCTTCTGACGAAGATATTTGAATGGTGTCTTGGCTAGGGGTTTAGTAAAGATGTCTGCAATTTGTTCTATGGTTGGAATGTAATGAACCTGAAAAATCTGATTGGTGACCTTCTCTCTCAGAAAATGGTATTTTATGGGGATGTGCTTGGTCTTGGAGTGGAATACAGGATTCTTTGACACACTAATTGCACTAGTATTATCACAATGAATTGGGATCGGTGCAGTATACTTTACCTCCAAGTCTGCAAGTGTCTGAATCATCCACGGTACTTGGGTACAGCAAGTGGCATCTGTTATGTATTCAGCCTCAGTAGTCGATAAGGAAATAGAACCTTGCTTCTTGCTCAACCATGCTACAAGATAATTTCCTAAGAAGAATGCACCTCCACTCATTATTTTCCTTTCATCCATGTAGTTAGCCCAATCAACATCTGAATAGACTGATAATTGAAAATTTTGATTCCTAGAATACCATAGGCCATAGTTCATTGTTTCTTTCAAATATCTGAATATTCTTTTGACAGCTAGCAAATGACTTTGTTTAGGTGCAAACTGATACCTTCCTACCATTCCAACAACATGCATTATGTTTGGACGAGATGTTGTGATGTACAACAGGTTGCCTATCATAGACCTATATGAACTTTGATCAACATTAGGTGAGTCATCATTCTTGCTTAACTTGCATCCAATGACCATAGGTGTGCTCAGAGGTTTAGAATCTTCCATTTGAAACCTTTTCAATATTTCTCTTAGATATTTTTCCTGAGAAATAAATATTCCTTCAGACCTCTGAGTAATTTTCAAACCAAGAAAAAATAACAGTTCCCCTATCATAGAAATTTCAAATTCAAACTGCATGGCAAAAGCAAACCATTGTACCAATGAAGCATTATTACTTCTGAAGATGATGTCATCTACATAGACCAACACAATGAGAAAATCATTACCCTCTGTTTTGATATGTAGATTGATGTCAATTGTTCCTCTCTTGAACCCTTTGTCTTGAAGATACTTATCCAGTCTGTGATACCAAGCACGAGGAGCTTGTTTCAACCCATATAAGGGTTTCTTCAGCTTGCAAACAAGGTCATGATTATTTGTTAGTGAAAATCCTTTAGGTTGTTCCATATATACTTCTTCTTCTAGATCTCCATTAAGAAATGTTGACTTAACATCCATCTAATATAATTTAAAGTTCTTATGACATGCATAGTTCCAATCTTGCCACTGGTGCAAAGGTTTCATCAAAATCTTGTCCTTCAATCTATGCATAGCCCTTACAAACCAATCTTACTTTGTTCCTGACAACTTATCCCTGCTCATTCAATTTATTCTTAAAGATACATTTGGAACCTATGACATTTTTACCTTCAGGTCTAGGAACCATCTCTCGAGTATTGTTTTTCTCAATCTAGTCAAGTTCATCATTCATGGCTTTAACCCAATGGTCATCTTCCCTGGCTACATTAAAGTCTTTAGGTTCAAGAAAAGACAGAAGGAGACATTATTCAACTGCTTTCTTGTCCGACCTCCTTGGTTTAGATGAACAATTTTCTGATGTTCAAGATGGTTCTTCCTAATAACTCTGGAGGGTGTCTTTCTCTTGATCTCCTGGTTTGAGTCCTGCAGAGTATTTGTATCTAACTCAGAGTCTTCTCCTTTTGATTCTTGGACATGTTCATCTTCAGCTTCAACTGTGTCCTCTATAGCAAACTCAATATTGCTCACCTCTCTTACTGGGACTCCTTCATCAACCTTTAAATCAATGCAATCAACTAATTTATGCAATCTTTTATTAAAGCATCTATATCCTTTACTATTGGTAGCATATCCTAAGAATATGCCTTCATCAGCCTTGTCATCATACTTTCCAAGGTTTTCATTATTATTCTTTATGTAGCACTTACTCCCAAAGACTTTGAAGTGTTTGATTGAAGCAAGTCTTCCATACCACAATTCATAAGGTGTCCTGTCACTGTGTGGTCTGAGGTGGGATTTGTTAAGAATATGGATTGTTGTGTGTATTTCTTCTACCCAGTAGGTTTGACCAATGTTCTTCGCATTCATCATTGACCTGTCCATTTGTTGAACTATTCTGTTTTGCCTCTCAACTACTCCATTTTGTTGTGGAGTTCCTGGGATTGTGTATTCTCTCTTGATCCCATGTTTATCACGAAATTCCTTGAAATCACTTGACATAAATTCTCCTCCTCTGTCTGATCTTACTACCTTTATCCTGTTGCTTGTTTGATTCTCAGTTAAAGCCTTAAATATTTTGAATTTCTCAAATGCTTCAGCTTTTTCTTTGAGAAAAGCAACCCAATTGAGTCTGGAGTAATCATCAATGATCAGCATGAGGTAGTTTTCCTTCCTCGTGCCTTCCTGTCTTGATGGTCCACATAAGTCCATATGCACTAATTGTAGTGGTTTCTCTGTTGAAGTAGAGCTCTTGGATTTAAACTGAGTCTTGGTTAGCTTTCCTACTTGGCAGGGTTTACACACAGAATCTTGTGGCTTTGATATTGTTGGAAGATCTTTTACTGCCTCAAGATTTTTTAGCTTGATTAAGTGGTCAAAGTTTAGATGTCCAAGTCTCCTATGCCATAACCAAATTTCATCATGTTTTCTTAGATGACACTCTTCTCTATCTTCTTTCAGCACATATACATTATTATATGTCCTTATGCCTTTAACCACCACTTGTACTGAGTTTACAGACTTTATCTTACAATCTTTGGAAGTGAACACCACTTCACATCCTCTGTCACACATTTGACTTACACTAAGCAAATTATGTTTCAGCCCATCTACAAGTAGAACATCCTGGGCTTTTCCTTTACCATTACTCAAACTCACCATCCCTTTACCTTTGATTTTACCTGGTTCATCGTTTCCAAAGGTCACATTTCCTGTTTTACTTTTACTTATAGACAGAAACTTATCCTTGTCTCCATTCATGTTCTTGGAACATCCACTATCTATATACTAGGGGCCTTTTTGTTTTTGAGATGAAAGTACTAACCCACATTTTTCACTATCTTTCTTTTTCCACATGCTGGCATTTCTAGCTAAAGGTTTTATCCTTGGATCTGCTTTGTAATCCTTCATATGATAGTTTGCAACTTTGTGGTCGAAGTTATGACAGTTATAACATTCGAGATCATTATTCAATAGGTCAAAGTGATTGGTACAACTTTTTCTACTCATTGGCTTTTTGGTTTTATGTTGCAAAGATTGTTTATTTCTTGATCTCCTCAGTTGCATGTCTCTAAACTTAATTTGACAATTTGCAATCTTATGACCAAAATTAGAGCAGTAAAAACAGTAACCATGGAAGAAATTTTGGTACCTAAAGGATGGCCTTCTTCTTGGCATTTGTTGCTCCATCTTCTGATATCTTTCTTCTTGATCAGGGATCATCTTGTCTTTATTAGCTTCTGGTGGCAGAGTACTCGCATGGTCTGATTGTCTGTTGACTTGGAACTTGATCATCTTTACTGGCTCTTTGCTTCTTGAACCACTTACATAACCTAAATCAGTCTTCAACAAAGGAGATCTTTGTTTTCTCAGAATGTCATTTAGTTTTGTTGACGCTTTAATGCTTGGAATATTTTGGAGATACAAGGATTTAAACTTCTCCATCTCTTTTCTGGTTTTTACTACCTCTTTTTCCAAGGCTTCACATCTTGCCTTCTTCTTCGATAACTATTGTTTCATAATGTCCTCTATTTTCTTTGCCTCTTCTAATTTCACTTTTAACAGGGCAAAGTCTTCATCGGGTTTTTTACTGTCTTTCTTGAACTGTATCAGCAATAGTTTTTGCTTTCTCTTCTTAAGTTTGAGTCCATCAATCTCTTCCAAAGCACTGATCAGCTCCCCTTCCAAGTCAACCACAACTTCTTCATTATCAACATCACTTTCTGTGCTTTTATTATCATAATCCTCTTTGTCCATAAGAATAAAGTCACAAGCAGAATCATTGTTTGTGTCTCCTGAAGAGTCATCATTGTTTACACATAAACTTTTTTTTTTACCAAATCTCTCAAATTTGTACTTCTCTTCACCTTCATAGTTCTGGTCCTTCTTCTTGTGTGGACACTTAGATGAAAAGTGACCTATCTTTCCACAGTTAAAACATTTGAAGGGAAACTTGCCTTGGTACTTGCCTGATCCTTTCTTTAGTTTTCTCACAAATTTTGCTTCAATTTCATTAGGTTCATAATCCTCATTCTCATCTGCTTTAAATGATGCTTCTCTAGAGGTGGGTTTATCTTTACCTATCCTCATTTCATATGCAGTCAATGTTCCTAGAAGTTGATCAAAAGGCAGAGTTTTTAGATCATTAAGTTCTTCTATAGCAGAGACCTTTGGGTTGAACCTATCTGGCAGAGATCTCAAAATTTTCATAACTAAAGAGGCTTCCTTAATTTTTTCACCAAGTGCTTTCATTGCATTTACTAGTTCTTCAACTCTCATAAATTACTTCCCAACAATTTCATCCTCTTTCATCTTTAGTTGTTCAAACTATATTCTATAGGTTTGATGCTTGGCATCCTTTACCTTCTCATTACCTTCATAATTGCTAATGAGTTTGTCCCACATTTCTTTGGCAGATTCTAAGTGCATAACTTTTACAAATTCTGCTTCTGCAAACCCACTCCGAATAACTAACATTCATAGCCTTAGCGTTGAAGCTGAATTCTAGCTTGTCATCCTTAGAAGCTAGTACAACTGGCTTTACATAACCAGTCTCTACCACATCCCATACATTTTCACCTAAATCCATTATGTAGGTTCTCATCCTAACTTTCCAAAAGGCAAATTTTGTTCCATTGAATAGGGGGGCCTTATTGGTTGAAGTTCCTTCATGGCTAGTCATGTTTAAGCTCTAGGATCTACCCTTAGATCAAAGGAACCCGCTCCGATACCAATTGTTAGACAACTGAGAAGGGGGGGTGAATCAGTTGTTACTGTGCTTAAACAATTATGCCCATTTTAAACTCATTACAGAACACTTAATGATGATCACAATAATTCAGGGAAATAAGCAATAGAGTATTCAACATCAATAACACACATGAAGTATACAGAGACAGATATTCATGAGGAAACCCATAAAGGGAGAAAACATCTACTTCTTAATATGATAAGTAGTCTTTATATTTTGTACATTATCATTCTTATGAGCACCCACTCTTTGTGAGGCTACCACCTCTGTTTTACAAGCTGCAACTTGCTGAGAGCACCAACTCTCTGGTTTCTCTAGCACCCACTAGAAGGAAGAAACAACTCCCTGAGTGTTCCAGCACCAACTGGATGGAAGCACCAACTTCCAGTCACATAGGCACCAACCTATGTAACAGAGAACAATAGTTCTCCCTTAGACCACCCTACCACCCTGGTTTTTCTGGCTGCAACCATATGGAAGCTACAACTCCTTATGTTTAAGAACCCACTTGAAACTCTGAGGACAACAATCCTCCCTAGCACCTACCTACCACCTTTAGATATAATCTTTGTTACTAAAATTCATTACAATGATATAGTATTAATCAATGGCTTACCAGTCTCATAAGTGTCTTCCTTCTAGCATCTTCTTGTGCTTTTTGTTTTTCTTCTATGTCTCTTCTTGCACACCTCGTCTTTTTCTTCCTCTCTCAGATCATGCTTCATTATTCTATTTCTTTATGTTCATGTTGTATTCTCCATTACATACAGTTCAAATTGTTTTTCACAAAAACGACAACCTCTCTCTGTCGTGGCATTACTCTTTTGTTCATTCTCTCATCCATCGTTACACTCCCATCTCCAACGCTCAAGTCAGCCATATCAGAACACTCATTTTGGGAATCTTAGAACACTCATTTTGGGAAACTCAAAATGCTCAAGAGCCATGATTCCAACTCTCAAAAATGAATGACTTAGTCGGTCGGCAACGATGATTCAGTTAGTGTAACTGAATCCTAACTGATAAAGAAATCACAAGATGAAACAATAACCCTTCGATCATATTCGGTTTGATTAGCACTGTCGGATTATATCTTATTTAAATCTCTTATCTCACATGACCAATGGCGGTGACCAGACGCTAGGCTTAGCAAGCGCTTAAGCGCTTATCAATTCAACGATCACGATTCAATCTCCTGAAATGGACGACTGTCGTAACTTCGACATTTCGAACTTCGAAACTTTTGGGTTTGAAACCTTTCAAAACTTCTGAATCAGATTTCCCGAAGAGATCGGGCGGTTTATGTTTATTTCGCGGAATCGGATCAATCATCAGATTTGATTCTTACAAGGCTTAATCTGACGGTCAGGACTTAATCAACCATTGATATGGATGGCCACCTTTTACTCCGAGTATTCGGCTATTATACTTACGCTATCCTTCCACTATATCTTGATCAATGGTTGAGAGTGAAACCCAACATCAGATCGACGGTCGAGATCTCCTTCAGGTCTCTGGGCTTCAGAGATTTCAACTTACAGTATCCTTCCACTGGAGTAGATCGACGGATGAGAATACACCCGAAGTGATCTTTCAGATTGGACGGCTCGTGTCCTTGTTGATGTGGTCTGCCACATATGTCCTTTATTGACGTGGTCCCCCACATGTCCTTTGCCGACGTCGTCTGCCACATGTCCTTGCGGACAAGGTTTGTTGACGTACTCTTCTGACATAGATCTCCTTGATCTAACGGTCATCATATGTTCTCCAGATCCGATGGTCCTTATGGTCTTTATTCATTTCGAATTTCTGGCTCTCGAGCCTTCGGGTTTTTCAAATATCAAACTGAAAAATCTGAAGTGAGATTTTTCCAGAGCTTAACGTCCTCACATTTTTAGATCCGAAGTGAATGATGTTCGTCGATCATGTTCTTAGATCGATGGCTCAATCTATCTATGGTGCAACTTTTCTATCTTATCATGTCCTTCCACTTGAAATGATCCGATGGATGACGGGTATTCGGATAATCGAACTCTCAGCCCTTTTACCTTATCCTGTCCTTCCACTAAAATGTGATCCAAAGGTCATGAAGACACTCGAAGCATATCAACGATCAAGGATGATTGTGGAACCATAACCTGTGAGTGATTTAACTCGTCACCAGAACTCCACAATTTGAAGTTGTGCGTCATTGGTGAGTCAACCACAATCGTCGATCTTCGAGGCTATAAGATCTGACAGTCCTGAGTAATTGCGAGATTGGAAATAACACGATCTTGAATTCTCCTTTCGTTCTCTGCAATCTATCCCTATCGTTGATCTGGCGATTGCGCATCCGACAGTCACACCTCAATCCGACTTAATTTGGTCACTTGTTGGATCAACCACAGTCGTCAATATCCTAGTCTACAAGATATCTCGAGCTAGACCAATTGCGGGATTGGAACTAGCAAGTCATTTAATTCTCCTTCCAATCTCCGCAATCTATCCCTGTCGTTGATCTGGAGATTGTGCATCCGACGATCACGACTTGTTATGACTTAAACTAATTGCTTTTTGGATCAACCATAGTCGTAGATATTCGAGTCTATAAGATCTGACGATCTAGATCGATTGCGGGATTAGAACTAGTGAGTCGTTTAATTCTCCTTTCGCTCCCAGCAATTCATCCTTGTCGTTGATCTGGCTTGCAGATCTGACAGTCACGATCCTCCAATGATCCTTAAGCCAGCGGTCACTCATATGACCATCGTTCATAAAATGAGACGATCAACATGGTCGATTTCTTGATCGGACGGATACTGAGGCTTCTCACCCTAAGCTTACGCTTTTCCTTCCGAGCTTTGATCTCTGTGTATTGTTCGCTCCTCCTCCTGAGCTGATGCTTTTCCTGTTTGTCATCGTCATTGTTGTTCTTGCCGTCAATGACAAACACACTCTTCATGTAAAATATGCCAACATATAAACCTATTTAAAAAATAAACAAGTGTAAACTTAGTCCCTGTTGCATAAGTTTGAAATTGAAAATATATAAAAATTATGTATATCTATATGATTTTTATTAAAATACTTAAACTTGCTTGAGGTGTCAAAAATATTTTTTTCCCTCTTGTATTGATTAGTATGTTAAGACTGATCATTTTTTGTTGCATAATGTATCTCTATGTATAATTCATTGTCAATATCAAGCTCGTAATCCAAATATAGCCTCAATATAAATTAATCTTGATCTTATGATGATTATAATTATAAATTATTATAATAATGATTACGATAATTATAGAACTACATAAATGATAATTATGATAATTATAACAATTACAAGTTTATCACCATGTTTGAATGTAGTAACGATGCCAACAGAGTCCCCATGAACTAGCTTAATATTCATATTCACTTTTCCAAAGATGTATATGTTCTTGGAAGCAAAACTTGCACCTAAAAACACAACAATATCAATGAGACTTGGTTTAATGTTTCGAATGATCATTTACCTCACTACATTTATATGACTCTCAATAAATTAGTCTTTGATTTTATTCGAGGGATTAAAAACTTATAATAGTATTGTGAGTGATAAATATGTGAGCCTATACTATACTTCATCCAAGTTTGATTTTGTATTAAAAAAAAAAATCATCGACCTAACATTATCATAATGACATGCTCAAAAGTAGAGTTTACAAGAAATAACATTACCAAAATGACATGCTCAGAAGTGGAACTTACAAGAAATAATGAAGTTTACATATTTGAAATTTGAGGCTTATCCGATATAAAAAAACATGCTTGAT
>ML778077.1:1227383-1254381 GCA_009831015.1 Picea engelmannii | reverse complement strand
CTTACCGCCTCCCAATACTGCACGTGCTCCTCTCGACACTTGTCCTCCATTCGCCCGAGAGCATGCTTGTCCCTGTCCACTATCATTTCTCCCCCCTCTCATCTCCCAACATTTGTCTTCCACTAGCGCCCATGTCCCCCACTATTTGTTGTCGTCTACCCACTGACTAATCACTATGTCCTGCCAGTCCTGCCACTACATCCTCTCCCCTTGCCACATCACCCCTGCACCTTTACACCTCAGCTCTCACGTACTGGCGCCCATGCATTTCCAGTCATCACTCCACCAACCGCATCATTCCACCTGGTCGTCGATTATTTGTTGTAGCCTACAAGCCTGTGTCTATCTTCTTGCTAGCTCCCCATCGTCAGCATCCATGTCTTCCTGCCATTGTTCTCTACAAACATCCAGTGAAGATCCGGGTGGCAGATATTCAGAGTGTGGCCATCTTCTTTTCCAGATTTCGAGTTGACTCAGGGTCTTCTTGATCCTGATGTAGGTAGTTAATGAAAAATAAGGATGTGATTGAGACATCGTCTCCATCCATATATGGAAAGCCAGAAAGGACTGGCAGATCTGAGCTCGTGTCCGATGATGAACTGTATGCACAGTCCAACAAAGGAGGTTCATATGGAAGAGATCGCATCTGACAGAGATCTGCATGCACAGTCTGCAGAGAAAGCTCTGACGTAAAGCCTTGAATGCATGACTCGATCATTCCTCTAGTGGTTGTAGTCAATGCTTGAGTATAAGTGTGCACTTTTTATATTTTGTTAAGGTGGATGGTTGAGCAAGGCTCCCGTATTGTAAAGTTTTGATGAAGCTCTGGTTCTCTGGTTATGTAGCTTGATTTGAGACTTCTTGTTTAATGAAAGTCATCTTTCTTCTTCGTCTTATTCGCCTATGATACTGAAGTGTCCATGTTTGACCGATTCTAGTGGATTGTTATAGTTGCATTGTGATGGATGTTTGATTACATTCCTATTATAATGTTCTTTAGTTTCCTAAAACTTGAAATCCAAGAGGATCTTGTTTTCTGAGTTTTTCCTCCTTAGGTTGCTTGAATACCTTATGTCCATAGCAGACCTATGCATTCTCCTAACCAATTCTTCCCCCTATTCACCTTTACTACAACTCATTGACTGAAGTTGATCAAGACCTCAACTACTTATGCATGTTAGTCTAGTTTTCTGAGTTAAAATGATATTATCATGAGTCTACACCCATTTAACCCGTCTAAATCCATTCATTGTGACATACAAACTAATGGGTATTGGGCTTACCTTCAATGAAATCTGAAGGTGACTTCTAGTTCTAACAATGTGTACCTGGCGTCGACTAGTACACAGTCAGATCAAGGTGTTTGGTTGATCGACTCAGGAGTATCCTATCATATGACACCACATAGAGAATGGTTATGCAAGTATGAATGATATGATGGAGGTGATGTGTTCTTGGGGGACGACTCAAAAACCAAAATTGTCGGACGAGGAAGAGTTCGATTGATACTGTGGGATGGGAGGAAAATAACCCTTCCAGGTGTGCTACACATTCCAGGTTTGGAAAGAAATATGATATCTGTGAGTAAGATGAGTGATGTTGGAGTACACACTCTGTTTCAGAAGGATTCATGCAAGATGGTCAAAGGTGTGATGGTCTTAATGAAAGGAGTTCAGATTGGAACCGTGTACAAGTTATTAGGGAATGTCCACTCGACACGATGCAACAACATTGTTTCTCCTGAAGTCGACTCAACTTCGATTCAAATCGACCTGACTCGAGTTGATTCAGTACAAACCGACTCGACAAGAAATGATAAAATCGACCCGACCAGGCTATGGCACGAGAGGATGGGACACATTGGAGAAAAAGGAATTTGAGCTATACACAACAAAGGTATGGTCGAAGGGTGTCCTAAATGTGGTTTAGAGGTCAAATTTTTTGAACATTGCATATATGGAAAACAAAGTCGGGTGAGGTTCCCATCTGGAGTGACAAGGGAAAATGGGATTCTCGAACTGATTCATAGTGATGTGTTTGGCTCGGTTACAGTGACTTCACTTGGTGGATCCATGTATTATGTCTCCTTCATAGACGATTTTTCCAGGAAGACCTGGATATATTTCCTAAGGAAGAAATCGTAGGTTTTTGAGAAATTTAAGGAGTTTAAAGCTCTTGTAGAAAACTAGACAGATAAGAAGATTAAGGTGTTGAGAAATGACAATGGTGGTTAATTCTATGGAAAAATAATTTGATCAGTTCTATAAGCAGTGTGTCATAGCATGCCAAAACACCACACCCTACACCCCATATCAAAATGGAGTTTCCAAGAGAATGAATAGAATGTTGATGGATAAGGCAAGGAGCATGCTCAGTGGTTCTATGCTCGCACAAGAATTTTGGGCGGAGGTAGTCGACACTGCAAGATATCTGGTGAATATGTCTCCTTCATCAGCGTTGGTCGACATGACTCCACATGAGGTATGGTCGGGTAAGAAGCCTTCAGTTTCGCATCTCAAAGTATTTGGTTGTGATGCATTTGTGCATGTTCTCAAGGAAAAGAGGATCAAGCTAGATAAGAAGGCAGGCAAATGTATTTTCATTGGATATAAAGAAGAAATGAAAGGATATAATCTTTAGGATCTTGCATCAAGGAGAACAGTGTACAGTCGAGATGTGGTCTTCAGAGAAGTCATAGGTAAGTCTGAGCCTAAAGAAATTGTTCAGAATAATAATAATACTAAGACGATGTGATTTGCACTGAGGAACGAAGAAGATGATTCAGATGAGTCGATTGAATTTGAGGAAGAGGTGGAGCAACATAATCTAGTGGTAAGGAGGTCAAAAAGAGTAAGAAAACTAGTTGAAAGGTATAGTCTGCCTGACTTTCATTCCACATCTGTACTAACTTCTATCGACGATGAGCCCAAGTCGGTTAGTGAGGCAGTCAACTCACCAGAGGGTAAAATTTTGAAGGATTCCATGGTCAAAGAGATGGAATCCTTGCACAAGAATGAGACATGGGATTTAGTCAAGCTACCTAGTGGAAGAAAGCCCGTCATTAGCAAATGGGTATTCAATAAGAAGATGAATGTCACGGGATAAGTTGATAAATTCAAAGCTCGACTAGTAGTGAAAGGTTATTCCCAAGTTGAGGGAGTCGACTTCGGTGAGATTTTTTCCCATGTTTCAAAACTAACTTCCATTAGAGTACTAATGTCTTTGGTTGCAACATTCTATCTGGAAATAGAACATATGGATGTGAAGACAACGTCCCTACATGGGGACCTGGAAGAAGAAATCTACATGAAACAACTTGAATGATTTGTAGTAAAGGGTAAGCAAGAGTTGGTGTGCAAACTGAAAAGATCCCTCTACGGTCTAAAGAAGTCGCCAAGGATGTGGTACCAGAAGTTCAACACATACATCCTTAGTTTCGGATTTGTGAGAAGAAAATATTATCGGTGCATATATTCCAAGGAAGAAGGTGGGTGTTTCATATATGTAGCTTTGTATGTCGATGACATGTTGTTGATTGGGAACAACATGGATGCAATAAAGGAGGTGAAGAAGCAGCTATCCTCCAAGTTCAACATGAAGGATCTTGATGCAGCTAAATTCATTTTGGGAATGGAGATTAAGAGAGATCAAGCCACTAGAAAGCTCTAGTTGAATCAGACAAAGTATATTGAAATAGTTCTGAAACGGTTCAACATGCAAGATTGCAAACCACTAAAGGTGCCAATTCCTGTGGGATTAAGGATTATTGTTGAATAGTGTCCAAAGACACATGAATAAATAGAGTACATGACACATGTTCCCTATGCAAGTGTTGTTGGTAGTCTAATGTATGCAATGGTTTTCACTCAACCAGACATTGTCCATACAGTGGGAGTGTTGAGCAGGTATATCTCAACACCTGGAAAGGAGCACTAGACTGTTGTCAAGAGAGTACTCAGGTATTTGTGTGGCATGAAGGACTATGCTATATGCTACCAAGGACTACTTCGAGGTAACAGTGGTAAATTAAATGTACATGGCTTTACTGATGCGACTGGGCTGGAGATATGGATCGATGGAGGTTGACCAGCGGATATGTCTTTTAAATGTTCGGTGAAGAAATAAGTTGGATGAGTAAGCGATAAGCGGTCATAGCCTTGTCAAAAACAGAAGTTGAACACATGGTGGCCACTCATGGAAGCAAAGAAGCAGTATGGATGCAAAGGTTGTGTTTCAGACTAAGGTTTGAGCATAGATCTATGAAGCTAAGTTGTGACATTAAAAGTGCAATATTTCTAGAAAAGAACCCTACTTATCATTCGAAGACTAAGTACATTGATATACAATACCATTTAGTAAGAGATACGGTGGAAAGTAACAAGGTGCTACTGGAGAAAGTAAACACATTGGAAAACATAACAGACTCGTTGACCAAGTTTGTGAGTTATGTGACGTTCTCTTGGTGTAGAGAGGCAATGGGAATTGTTGTTCTGGGTCTGTGAACGAAAGTTCATGAATCTCTTATTTTAGCAAAGAAGACAACAAGTGGGAGAATGATGGGTTGTTATATTCTTTGCAGTGGAATTATAGTCGAGGTGAATCGACTGAAGGTCAAAGTCAACGTGGATCGACAACAAGTCAGAGGTCGAGGTGATTCGATCGAGTAAAGTCGAAGTCGAAGGTCAAGGCAGTTCAACATGGTAAATGCATCGACAACAAGTCGAATATTTCAACCAACAAGAGGTTGACAGGCGGACGTGTGGTGACTGACTAAAGACTGAATGAAGGTCGACTGGTAATACGACTTGGAGTCGACTGTAACAAAATCTCGAGATTTCCAAGATCTATAGCCAATGATATGCATGGATATGTAACCATTTTGGGTGCCAATTCTTTAGGGTTTTGCCTATTGTAAAGCCTATAAAGAGGCAGGTTGTAAGGTCGTAAAGGCTAATGCAAAATATGTAAATATGAATGAATCATAGGTTGTTAGTCATGTAGAATTATGTCGAATTGGCTACAGGGTTGTTATTGCATAGGAAAGAGGGTATGATTTCGATTGTGTCTTAGTTGTGGACCAAGGTTAGACATGTAAAAGGTTATTCATATTGAATAAGACAACAAGAAAGAAGAACGCTCAAGGAATGTTGGTTTTCTCAGTTTGGGTTTCCAAGGTAAAATCTCTATGTACTGTGTGATTTCTTTGTCATTTACGTTCTTGATTAAATTCTTCTTCTCCTATGCTATGTTTAGTGTGGAAGTGTCTATCATTTCCTGGCATCTATTTGTATCTTTGCATCCTCAAATTCCTTTTATTTTTCTTCTTATACCTTCTCTTTGTTTTCATTTGGAGACTGAATGGTGATGCTATCCTTTAACTTCTTTCGGCCTTCTTCAATTTTTCATTATATTTCTGATTTGATATCTTATGTATGTGGGGATTCTTCAACCATCTTGACAATATCCTCTTCAATTCGTTTGGTAGGTTCTTCACCCATAATCTTCAATGTTTCCTAATTTTGAAGATAATTTTTTTCTTCTTTTAATCTCTTGACCTTGTTAAGTAGTGTTTGATTGTGGTTTTGTAATTTGAAAATTTATTTATCCTTACCCGTAATTTATTTATCCTTCTATAGCTTGGCCAATTCCAAATCTCTCTTTTGAAGCACTTCTCTAGACTCCCTCAAGTCATCCTTTATTTGTGCATTTTCTTCCCATTCTATTTCCTTCATCCATTTACGTAAGAAGGCTATTTCAAAATTTCTCAAAATTCATGGGAACTTTTGGTACACTTAAATCAATATTATTCCACTAAACACGAGCATCAACTGCAATATAAACAATTGTAGAATCAACATTTTTCCAATTCTTCTTTGCAATATTCAACCATTTTTTTTCCTATTCAAAAAAAAAAATTCCTCAATCCCACTTCCCTTTCCCAAAATAGTTGGTATTGTCATTAGGTCTTTCTTAACATTTAAGGTATAGTCAAAATACTTAGATTCTAATTTCCTCAAACCTTGGTTATCAAAAACTAAAAAATGCATTTTATCAATATATTGTCATTTATTTCCTCTTTCTGATGTCTTTTGAATCACCTAAATCGGAATTCCAATAAAAAATTATACATTTAAGTTAGCATACATTTTTAAGCCCGCATTTGTACACTACTTTGCAATTCAAACTTGTAGTTGATGTATCTCCACAATAATTCACCAATGAGTTTCAAATTTCATCTTTTAACAATCTAAAATGTCTTCTTCACAATTTCATCGGTCTCATAGAGTTCTGATGTGCCAAAAAAAGTTACGGTCACTCTCACAAAATTTGTGAATTTTTGGGGCTCTCAAGTGAGTAGATTATATGGACTTCCAATTCATTAATGTTCTTATATGACTTTCAAATTTGAGCCTAGAACACCATGACTTGTCGTCTTTCCAATTATATAGGTGGCATTCAATGTGGACCTTTTGATCTTTACCTACAATTATTTTTTTTAAACCACATTTTGAAGTCTAGTTTCATAATTAGATAGAAACCCTAACTTGTATAGACTATAACTGTGAAATTATAGAGAATAAGATTTTAAATTTGGACCAAATTTACTTCGTTGTTTCGTATTTCCAACCCTTCAATTCCTATGCAATTTTACGATCCCAAAAAAGGTTATAGAAAAAATGGTAAGATGACTCTTTTGTGAGTACATATTTAAGGATTGTTCATTTTGATACAAATGGTATGAACCAAAAACTCAAAATAGAATGATAAACTAGAATACATATAATGTACACTGAATATGAGAGTGGAGAATAAATCTCAAAGTGATAATATAGATGAATTACACAATAAATCTTTATACATTAGGAAAACCTCATGTAAACAACCCATGTACATTCATATATCTAAATCATATGTCCATGTTTACAATAATGATTATATTGACCTCTGTATATACATATTCTCACGCATTGCACATGTACTCCCCATATTAAGGTAACCCTTATTGCATATACATTTAACACCATATATACCCCTATTAGTGTCATAACAATCACAAGTCAAAATTATGTGTCAATAGTCCACACTAACAAGTATTGTAGTCATCTTCATCTCCAAATTTCTCAACTATCTTGAATGGCCTTTTAGAAAAACTCTTAACCCTACTTGGTATCTATCATGTTGTGACATTGTGAAGTTGGCCCATGTTATGTTCCTTTGTATAATAATAAAGATCAACAATATGGAAAATAGGAGAGATATTCAATTCTTTGGATAGATCGCAAAGACCAACGGTGTTGCCCATATTTCTCAACAATCACGGGATCAAATTTATTCATTTTTAATTTGTTACATATTGGTCTTTGAGAAGCTATTTTTTTAATAAAAAACACATCATCGTCGTATCATCCATTTGGTATTGTTTTCTCTTTTTCATATCAACTCCATCCTTATAGACTTCATTATGTTGCTTTATACTTTTCGACTTGTTAAAATAAGTGCATCATCCCTTTTACAATTATTTAAGTTCAACAAAAACATGAGCATCTAAATGAACATGTCTCAATTCTGCCATCCCCTTTGGACAAAGTTGATATACTATCTTAAAAGGTGAATACCAAGTGGTATGAGGTGGTATCAAGTCCCACTAGCTTGGTTGGTCCTACATTAGATAACACAATTTTTAGTCTAATTAACTATACTAGTTAATCAAACTAAATTGAATTTATGTGTCCAACATTTTCCAAATACCCAAGTCCAATTAACAACATTAGTTAATCATAACTAAATTAAATCTGTGTCTCAATATTTTCCATATTGTTCACCAAAAATGGATTTGGAATACAATGTCTTTGTTGAAGGTGACGTAGTAAGGCATTATGTGTAAGTAAACAAAATTTTTAGAGGATACATTTGCAACATGTAATGCATTTCCTTGTGTATTGCAAGATATAAAATGGGTCATTATACAAAAGTGACCAACAACAACATATATAGTATCATAACTCTTTTGAATTTGCAATAACTCCAACAAAAATCTTGTACAAAACAAGGGTTTCTATTTGCCAATATTTTGTTACCTACTATTTGCAACTTTAAAAATGTGACACTTGTCATGAACTGTAGACATGCTTAGGAAATAATTATGTTCTTTTAATTATATTAGGGTTTTGTGTTTCATGTTTTTTTTTGAGAAGAGGTTATGTTCTTCAAGTATAAGTGTTTCCCTTATGAGACATTTAGGAATGCACAATTGCTTCCTATCCAACAAGGGGTGTTGCAAAGTAGAAAGTCTTTACTTTTATATGAGAGTCACGTAGAGAAAGCAAGAGTGACATTTGTCTAAACCCGTAGCACTAAACCATGAATATGACTCACATGTCTTTCCCACTTCACTAGCTTCACACATACTAAGTCACTTGTGCTCCACGATTAATCTCCCTAGGTGATCATGTAGTTACCCATGCAATGTTTCCTTCCCAAGTGTTCTTGTCAATGAAAATTAAATGCAATTGTGTGCCACACTAATCTCAAGCATGCATATCCTCCATTTTCTATGTTGCAACTCCTTCAAGTGGCTCACTCACATGTCCTCATTACGAAGAAATCCCAACACTCCAGTTGTCTATCTTCAAGGAGTATTGGGCATGCTACAGCTGCTCCCAGTGGCTTGCTTGCAGTGTTTGGAAGTTACCTTCACAAGGAGAGCAACAAACCAATATCAAACTAAAGGGTGAAAGAACATATAGCGAGGTCATCGATTCCCATACCTATTATGGTTATAATTACCTGTAATTTTCCCTTGCAATGTCCTCGACTGGATCAACAATGATCTCGTCCACTAAATTTTGGGTCACATACTATGGATCTCCATGGGTTTTCTTCTTTGATGTAGTCTTTTGTTTTAAATTTCTAGATGAAGTAAAATAGATGAAATCATTTGTAGAGCGTCTACCCTCTAGAACTAAAATACAGACAACTAACTACATTGCTAAAATAGGGTAAGAAATTTGTCGAAGACATTCTCCCTATTAATGAATATGGGGAGAAATGTTATATGGATGAAATGATTGCCCTGTACTCATTTCCATTTGCAAGAAGAACTCCAGTCTTGCATTACGTTAGGTAGACCATCACATCCATGGTAGCTTGAGTAAGGGTTACCCATCGATATGTCAGTCGAATTAGGTTTGTGTTATCAATAATAGATACTCAAGGTAAATTATGTACCATCCATTGTTTGGAAGGTGGATTCATTGTCGATAGACTGGAATATTTAAACATCTAGTGCATTTATCATTCACAAGTATTGATTATCTAGAAGTTTCATTTCAGTTGGATGGTTCCATGCATTGTGGCCTATTTATATTTCCTCAATGATTCACATATCTTGCTTTGTAGATTATTCTCATATGGATGAGATATGTTCCAATTCTCAAGGAATTTAGGGTCATATGTCCTCCATGTTTTTATTTTCATAATTATTAAGCTACATCTTGACATGGATCAACTACGGTTTCTTTCACCTTTTGCTTTCACCTTTTGAAAGCATACCGACGTCGACCAACATTGTTGTACATTTTTTATGGGTTGTGTGGTCCTTCCTCAGCCATACGATGGAAAAAATAATTCTATTAGTGCACATGATAGTTAACATGATATTCTACAAATAATTTGGATGGGCTTCCCGAAGCCAACAAAAATCTATAATTTTCCCACCTCCAACGAACACCACTAGAATTAACTATCATTGCCCCCAAATATTGGAAATTTCAGGTTAATGATTCAATATTTGATCTTGATATCGAATACCCATAGGTAAATGCAAGTATCAACAATACACTGCATTTTTCAGTAATTATTTACTTTAATTATATTTCTTATCTTACCAGTAATTATCTACTTTGATTCTATCTCTTATGCTAGATGGGAAATAAATTAATTGTTCTCTCCAAGAATGATTTTGATGTCATAGCATCACCCCTTTTAATGATCAAGACCAGTATGTCCATCGATCCAAACTGTGATCCATATATAGGTGGAATATTTAGCAGCTATCATTGCTCCTGCTTCCTTGGGGGACACCTCGGGTTGAGGAGTTACTTGGAATGCTGCCATAATTTACTATGAGGGGCCTTCTAAATTGGATATGTTCAAGGATCTAGCTTCTGCAAGTGAGAATGAATTAAAATGCATCATTTTCTTGTCTCAAAATTTTGAGTATGTAGATAGAAATATCCTAAAAAAATTGTTCATGATTAGACAATAAAATCTATTAGAAACACTCTCATTGTATAATGTTCTTTTATGTATGACACAACCCAATATTTGAATGATTGTGTCATCGTGGTGCACAATAAGATAATTTTACATATAACGATTTTTCTTTTTGTGGGGTCTCACAATATAGGCTACTATTCTTATTCAAAATTGTGAGACAATACAAAAATTGACAATATTTAGCAGCATAATGTGTTTGGATTCGAGTTATACCTTGTTGACCATATTATACTATAAACATGTATAAAAGAAGCCAAGTAGTGTAGAAGTTTGCAACATGGTATATATCCCATACTTCCCAAAAAAAACGTAAAAAATATATATTGTTGAGTGTATTCAACATAGTGAAAAAATAATTGTTGACCATAATATGTAATATAAACCTATTTAAAAAATAACAAGTGTTGCATAGCAACTTAGTCCCTACCGCACAAGTTTGAAATTGAAAATATATAAAAATTATGTATATCTATATGATTTTTATTAAAATACTTAAACTTGCTTGAGGTGTCGAAAATATATTTTGCCCTCTTGCATTGATTAGTATGTTAAGACTGATCATTTTTTGTTGCATAATGTATCTCTATGTATAATTCATTGTCAATATCAAGCCCATAATCCAAATATAGCCTCAATATAAATTAATCTTGATCTTATGATGATTATAATTATAAATTATTATAATAATGATTATGATAATTATAAAACTACATAAATGATAATTATGATGATGATAATTATAACAATTACAAGTTTATCACCATGTTTGAATGTAGTAACGGTGCCAACAGAGTCCCCATGAACTAGCTTAATCTTCATATTCACTTTTCCAAAGATGTATGTGTTCTTGGAAGCAAAACGTGCACTTAATAACACAACAATATCAATGAGACTTGGTTTAATGTTTTGAATGATCATTTACCATACTACATTTATATGACTCTCAATAAATTAGTCTTTGATTTTATTCAAGGGATTAAAAACTTATAATAATATTGTAAGTGATAAATATGTGAGCCTATACTATACTTCATCCAAGTTTGATTTCGTTAGACAACTAAGAGGGGGGGTGAATCAGTTGTTACTGTGCTTAAACAATTATGCACATTTTAAACTCATTACAGAACACTTAATGATGATCACAATAATTCAGGGAAGTAACCAATAGAGTATTTAACATCAATCACACACATGAAGTATACAGAGACAAATATTCTTGAGGAAACCCATAAAGGGAGAAAACCTATTCTTCTTAATATGATAACTAGTCTTTATATTTTGTACATTATCATTCTTATGAGCACCCACTCTTTGTGAGGCTACCACCTCTGTTTTACAAGCTGCAACTTGTTGAGAGCACCAACTCTCTGGTTTCTCTAGCACCCACTAGAAAGAAGCACCAACTCCCTGAGTGTTCTAGCACCAACTGGATGGAAGCACTAACTTCCAGACACACAAGCACCAACATGTGTAATAGAGAGCAATCGTTCTCCCTTGCACCACCCTACCACCCTGGTTTTTCTGGCTGCAACTAGATGGAAGCTACAACTCCCTATGGTCAAGCACCCACTTGAAACTCTGAGGACAACAGTCCTCCCTAGAACCTCCCTACCACCCTTAGATATAAATCTGTGTTACTGAAATTCATCATAGTGATATAGTATTAATCAATGGCTTACCAGTCTCATCATTATTCTACTACATTGCTCTGTTCTGCCTACATCAGTGTCTTCCTTCTGGCATCTTCTTGCACTTTTTGTTCTTCTGCTCTGTCTCTGCTTGCGCACCTCAGCTTTTTCTTTCTCTCTCAAATCATGCTTCATTGTTCTATTTCTTTATGTTCATGTTCTATTCTCCATTACATACAGTTCAACTTGTTTTTCACAAAAACAACAAACTCTCTATGTCATGGAATTATTCTTTTATTCATGCTCTCATCCACTAATACACTCCTATCTCCAACGCTCAAGTCAGCCATCTCAGAACACTCATTTCGGGAATCTCAGAACACTCATTTCGAGAAACTCAGAATGCTCAAGAGCCATGATTCCAATACTCAGGAACAAATGATTCAGTCGCTCAAGAATGATGATTCAGTTAGTGTAACTAAATCCTAACTGATCAAAAAATCACAAGATGAAATAGTAGCCCTTCGATCAGATTCGGTTTGATCAACGTCGTCAAATTATATCTTATTTAAATCTCTTATCTCACATGACCAATGGTGGTGACCAAATGCTAGGCTTAACGATCACTTGAGCGCTTATCAATTCAACGGTCACGATTCAATCTTCTGAAATGGACGATAGTCGTAACTTCGGCATTTCTCCCTTCGGAATTTTTGGGTTTGAAACCTTTCAAAACTTTCGAATCGTATTTCTCAAAGAGATTGGACTGTTTACGTTTATTTCGCGGAAACAGATCAATCGTCAGATTTGATTCTTACAACGCTTAATCTGATGGCCAACTGTTGAGATGGATGGCCACCTTTTACTCCTAGTTTTCGGCTATTATACTTACGTTATCCTTCCACTGTATCTTGATCAATGGTTGAGAGTGCACCCGACATCAGATCAACGATTGATATCTCCTTCAGGTCTCCGGACTGCGGATATTTCAACTTACGTTATCCTTCCACTGGAGTAGATCAACGTATGAGAATACACCTAAAGTGATATTTCAGATCGAACGACTAGTGTTATTGCTGACGTGGTCTACCACATATGTCCTTTGTTGACGAGGTCTGCCACATGTCCTTTGCCGACATGGTCTGCCACATGTCCTTGCAGACGAGGTTTGCTGACGTAGATCTCCCTGGTCTAACGGTCATTGTATGTTCTCCAGATCTGATGGTCCTTATTCATTTCATATTTCCGGCTCTCCGGCCTTCGGGGTTTTCAAATATCAAACTGAAAAATCTAAAGTGATATTTTTTTGGAGCTTAACCTCCTCGCATATTTATATTCGAAGTGAATGATGTTCGTCGATCATGTTCTTAGATCGATGGATCGATCTATCTATGGTGCAGATTTTTTAGCTTATCGTGTCCTTCCACTTGAGATGATCCAACAACTGATGGGTATTCGGATAATCTAACTCTCATCCCTTTTACCTTATCATGTCCTTCCACTAAAATGTGATCCAGCGGTCATGAAGACACTCGAAGCAAATCAATGATGAAGTATGATTGAGGAACCATAACCTGCGAGTGATTTAACTCATCACCAAAACTCCGCAATTTGAAGTTGTGCATCGTTGATGAGTCAACCACAATCGTCGATCTTCGAGGCTATAAGATCTGACGGTCCTGAGTAATTGCAGAATTGGAAATAGCATGGTCTTTAATTCTCCTTTCTTTCTTCGCAATCTATCCCTGTCGTTGATCTGGAAATTACGCATCTGACGGTCACAACTCAATCTGACTTAATCTTATCGCTTGTTGGATCAACCACAGTTGTTGATATCCTAGTCTACAAGATCTGATTATCTAGACCAATTGCGGGATTGGAACTACCGAGTCGTTTAATTCTCCTTCCAATCTCTGCAATCTATCCCTGTCGTTGATTTGGCGATTGCGTATCCGACAGTCACGACTTGATATGACTTAAACTGATCATTTTCTAGATCAACCACAGTTGATGATATTTGAGTCTATGAGATCTGACGATCCAGAACGATTGTGGGATTAGAACTAGCGAGTAGTTTAATTCTCCTTTCTCTCCCCGCAATTCATCCCTGCCATTGATCTAGCTTGAAAATATGATGGTCACGATCCTCCAATGATCCTTAAGCCCACGGTCACTCATATGACCGATGTCCATAAAATGAGATGATCAACATGGTTGATTTCTTGATAGGACGATTGTTGAGGCTTCTCACCCTGAGCTTACGCTTTTCCTTCCGAGCTTTGATCTCTGTGTATTGTTCGCTCCTCCTCCTGAGCTTATGCTTTTCATGTTTTCCATCGTCATTGTTGTTCTTTCCATCAATGACAAGCACACTCTTCCTATAAAATATGCCAACAATCTCCCCCTTTGGCATTGATGGCAACCCTGAAAGGCTACACTATTCTTCTTAGACCTCCAACTGTAGTATCCAGACCAGACCTTTTCTCCCCCTTTGACATCAATGTCAAAGAAAACATGCTCCCCCTGAGTTGTTGCAGTACTTTTCAGAGGTATCAAATATTCAACCAACACATACTCCCCCTTACAAGATGGACTCTCTTAGGTGAGAAAAGGGATGGCATCGAGCTTCTGGCGAAGATATTTGAATGGTGTCTTGGCTAGGGGTTTAGTAAAGATGTCTGCAATTTGTTTTGTGGTTGGAATGTAATGAACCTGAAAAATTTGATTGGTGACCTTCTCTCTCAGAAAATGGTATTTTATGGGGATGTGCTTGGTCTTGGAGTGGAATACAGGATTCTTTGACACGCTAATTGCACTAGTATTATCACAATGAATTGGGATCGGTGCAGTATACTTTACCTCCAAGTCTGGAAGTGTCTGAATCATCCATAGTACTTGGGTACAGCAAGTCGCATCTGTTATGTATTCAGCCTCAGTAGTTGATAAGGAAATGGAACCTTGCTTCTTGCTCAACCATGCTACAAGATAATCTCCTAAGCAGAATGCACCTCCACTCGTTCTTTTCCTTTCATCCATGTAGTTAGCCCAATCAACATTTGAATAGACTAATAATTGAAATTTTTGATTCCTAGAATACCATAGGCCATAGTTCATTGTTTCTTTCAAATATCTGAATATTCTTTTGACATCTAGCAAATGACTTTGTTTAGGTGCAAACTGATACCTTCCTACCATTCCAACAACATGCATTATGTTTGGACGAGATGTTGTGATGTACAACAGGTTGCCTATCATAGACCTATATGAACTTTGATCAACATTAGGTGAGTCATCATTCTTGCTTAACTTTCATCCAGTGACCATAGGTGTGCTCATAGGTTTAGAATCTTCCATTTGAAACCTTTTCAATATTTCTCTTAGATATTTTTCCTGAGAAAGAAATATTCCTTCAAACCTCTGAGTAATTTGCAGACCAAGAAAAAATGGCAGCTCCCCTATCATAGACATTTCAAATTCAAACTGCATGGCAAAAGCAAACCATTGTACCAATGAAGCATTATTACTTCCGAAGATGATGTCATCTATATAGACCAACACAATGAGAAAATCATTACCCTCTGTTTTGATATGTAGATTGATGTCAATTGTTCCTCTCTTGAACCCTTTGTCTTGAAGATACTTATCCAGTCTATGATACCAGGCACAAGGAGCTTGTTTCAACCCATATAAGGCTTTCTCCAGCTTGCAGACAAAGTCATGATTATTTGTTAGTGAAAATCCTTCAGGTTGTTCCATGTATACTTCTTCTTCTAGATCTCCATTAAGAAATGTTGACTTAACATCCATCTGATATAATTTAAAGTTCTTATGACATGCATAGTTCCAATCTTGCCACTAGTGCAAAGGTTTCATCAAAATCTTGTCCTTCAATCTGTGCATAGCCCTTACAAACCAATCTTACTTTGTTCTTGACAACTTATCCCTGCTCATTCAATTTATTCTTAAAGATACATTTGGAACCTATGACATTTTTACCTTCAGGTCTAGGAACCATCTCCCAAGTATTGTTTTTCTCAATCTAGTCAAGTTCATCATTCATGGCTTTAACCCAATGGTCATCTTCCCTGGCTGCATTAAAGTCTTTAGGTTCAAGAAAATACAGAAGGAGACATTATTCAACTTCTTTCTTGTCCGGCCTCCTTGGTTTAGATGAACAACTATCTGATATTCAGGATGATTCTTCCTAATAACTCTGGAGGGTGTCTTTCTCTTGATCTCCTGGTTTGAGTCCTGCATAGTATTTGTATCTAACTCAGAGTCTTCTCCTTTTGATTCTTGGACATGTTCATCTTTAGCTTCAGCTGTGTCCTCTATAGTAGACTCAATATTGCTCACCTCTCTTACTAGGACTCCTTCATCAACCTTTAAATCAATGCAATCAACTAATTTATGCAATCTTTTATTAAAGCATCTATATCCTTTACTATTGGTAGCATATCCTAAGAAGATGCCTTCATCAGCCTTGTCATCATACTTTCCAAGGTTTTCATTATTATTCTTTATGTAGCACTTACTCCCAAAGACTTTGAAGTGTTTGATTGAAGCAAGTCTTCCATACCACAATTCATAAGGTGTCTTGTCACTGTGTGGTCTGAGGTGGGATTTGTTAAGAATATGGATTGTTGTGTGTATTTCTTCTACCCAGTAGGTTTGACCAATGTTCTTCTCATTCATCATTGACTTGTCCATTTTCTGAACTGTTCTGTTTTGCCTCTCAACTACTCCATTTTGTTGTGGAGTTCCTGGGATTGTGTATTCTCTCTTGATCCCATGTTTATCACATAATTCCTTGAAATCACTTGACATAAATTCTCCTCCTCTGTCTGATCTTACTGCCTTTAGCCTATTGCTTGTTTGATTCTTAGTTAAAGCCTTAAATATTTTAAATTTCTCAAATGCTTCAACTTTTTCTTTAAGAAAAGCAACCCAAGTGAGTCTAGAGTAATCATCAATGATCAGCATGAGGTAGTTTTCCTTCCCCATGCCTTCCTGTCTTGATGGTCCACATAAGTCCATATGCACTAATTGGAGTGGTTTCTCTGTTGAAGTAGAGCTCTTGGATTTAAACTGAGTCCTGGTTAGCTTTCCTACTTGGCAGGGTTTACACACATAATCTTGTGGCTTTGATATTCTTGGAAGATCTTTTACTGCCTCAAGATTTTTGAGCTTGATTAAGTGGTCAAAGTTTAGATGTCTAAGTCTCCTATGCCATAACCAAATTTCATCATGTTTTCTTATATGACACTCTTCTCTATCTTCTTTCATCACATATACATTATTATATGTCCTTATGCCTTTAACCACCACTTGTACTAAGTTTACAGACTTTATCTTACAATCTTTGGAAGTGAACACCACTTCACATCCTCTCTCACACATTTGACTTACACTGAGCAAATTATGTTTCAGCCCATCTACAAGCAGAACATCCTAGGCTTTTCCTTTACCATTACTCAAACTCACCATCCCTTTACCTTTGATTTTACCTAGTTCATCGTTTCCAAAGGTCACATTTCCTGTTTTACTTTTACTTATAGACATAAACTTAACCTTGTCTCCAGTCATGTGCTTGGAACATCCACTATCTATATACCAGGGGTCTTTTTGTTTTTGAGATTAAAGTACTAACCCACATTTTTCACTATCTTTCTTTTTCCACATCCTGGCATTTCTAGCTAAGGGTTTTATCCTTGGATCTGCTTTGTAATCCTTCATATGACAGTTTGCACCTTTGTGGTCGAAGTTATGACAGTTATAACGTTTGAGATCATTATTCAATAGGTCAAAGTGATTAGTGAAACTTTGTCTACTCATTGGCTATTTGGTTTTACGTTGCAAAGATTGTTTATTTCTTGATCTCTTCGGTTGCATGTCTCTAAACTTAATTTGACAATTTGCAATCTTATGACCAAAATTAGAGCAGTAAAAACAGTAACCATGGAAGAAATTTTGGTACCTGAATTATGGCCTTCTTCTTGGAATTTGTTGCTCCATCTTCTGATATCTTTCTTCTTGATCAGGGATCATCTTGTCTTTATTAGCTTCTGGTGGCAGAGTACTCACATGGTCTGATTGTCTATTGACTTGGAACTTGATCATCTTTACTGGCTCTTTGTTACTTGAACCACTTACATAAACTAAATCAGTCTTCAACAAAGGAGATCTTTGTTTGCTCAGAATGTCATTTAGTTTTGTTGACGCTTTAATGCTTGGAATATTTTGGAGATACAAGGCTTTAAACTTCTCCATCTCTTTTCTAGTTTTTACTACCTCTTCTTCCAAGGCTTCACATCTTGCCTTCTTCTTCGATAATTGTTATTTTAGAATGTCCTCTATTTTCTTTGCCTCTTCTAATTTCACTTTTAACAGGGCAAAGTCTTCATCGGATTTTTCACTGTCTTTCTTGAATTGTATCAGCAATTGTTTTTGCTTTCTCTTCTTAAGTCTGAGTCTGTCAATCTCTTCCAAAGCACTGATCAGCTCCCCTTCCAAGTCAACCACAACTTCTTCATTATCAACATCACTTCATGTGCTTTTATTATCATAATCCTCTTTGTCCATAAGCATAAAGTCACAAGCAGAATCATTGTATGTATCTCCTGAAGAGTCATCATTGTTTACACATAAACCTTTTTTTTTACCAAATCTCTCAAATTTGTACTTCTCTTCACCTTCATAGTTCTGGTCCTTCTTCTTGTGTGGACACTTAGATGCAAAGTGACCTATCTTTCCATAGTTAAAACATTTGAAGGGAAACTTTCCTTGGTACTTGCTTGATCCTTTCTTTAGTTTTCTCACAAATTTTCCTTCAATTTCATCAGGTTCAGAATCCTCATTCTCATCTGCTTTAAATGATGCTTCTCTAGAGGTGGGTTTATATTTACCTATCCTCATTTTATATGCAGTCAACGTTCCTAGAAGTTGATCAAAAGGCATAGTTTTTAGATCATTAAGTTCTTCTATAGCAAAGACCTTTGGGTTGAACATATCTGGCAGAGATCTCAAAATTTTCATAACTAAAGAGGCTTCCTTAATTTTTTCACCGAGTGCTTTCATTGCATTTACTAGTTCTTAAACTCTCAAAAAGTACTTCCCAACAGTTTAATCCTCTTTCATATTTAGTTGTTCAAACTATAGTCTGTAGGTTTGATGCTTGGCATCCTTTACCTTCTCATTACCTTCATAATTGCTAATGAGTTTGTCCCACATTTCTTTGGCAGATTCTAAGTGCATAACTTTTACAAATTCTGCTTCTGCAAGCCCACTCAGAATAACATTCATAGCCTTAGCGTTGAAGTTGAATTCTAGCTTGTCATCCTTAGAAGCTAGTACAACTGGCTTTACATAACCAGTCTCTACCACATCCCAGACATTTTCACCTAAAGCCATTATGTAGGTTCTCATCCTAACTTTCCAGAAGGCAAATTTTGTTCCATTGAACAGGGGGGCCTTATTGGTTGAAGTTCCTTCATGGCTAGTCATGTTTAAGCTCTAGGATCTACCCTTAGATAAAAGGAACCCACTCTGATACCAATTGTTAGACAACTGAGAAGGGGGGGTCAATCAGTTGTTACTATGCTTAAACAATTATGCCCATTTTAAACTCATTACAGAACACTTAATGATGATCACAATAATTCAGGGAAATAAGCAATAGAGTATTCAACATCAATAACACACATGAAGTATACAGAGACAGATATTCCTGAGGAAACCCATAAAGGGAGAAAACCTCTACTTCTTAATATGATAAGTAGTCTTTATATTCTGTACATTATCATTCTTATGAGCACCCACTCTTTGTGAGGCTACCACCTCTGTTTTACAAGCTGCAACTTATTGAGAGCACCAACTCTCTAGTTTCTCTAGCACCCACTAGAAGGAAGAAACAACTCCCCGAGTGTTCCAGCACCAACTGGATGGAAGCACCAACTTTCAGTCACACAGGCACCAACCTATGTAACAGAGAACAATCGTTCTCCCTTACACCATCCTACCACCCTGGTTTTTCTGGCTGCAACCAGATGGAAGCTACAACTCCTTGTGTTTAAGCACCCACTTGAAACTCTGAGGACAACAGTCCTCCCTAACACCTACCTACCACCCTTAGATATAATCTTTGTTACTGAAATTCATTACAATGATATAGTATTAATCAATGGCTTACTAGTCTCATCATTGTTCTGCTACACTACTCTGCTCTGCCTACATCAGTGTCTTCCTTCTGGCATCTTCTTGTGCTTTTTGTTCTTCTTCTATGTCTCTTCTTGCGCACCTCGTCTTTTTCTTTCTCTCTCAGATCATGCTTCATTGTTTTATTTCTTTATGTTCATGTTGTATTCTCCATTACATACAGTTCAAATTGTTTTTCACAAAAATGACAACCTCTCTCTGTCATGGCATTACTCTTTTGTTCATGCTCTCATCCATCATTACACTCCCATCTCCAACGCTCAAGTCATCCATATCAAAACACTCATTTCAGGAATCTCAGAACACTCATTTTGGGAAACTCAGAATGCTCAAGAGCCATGATTCCAACGCTCAAGAATGAATGACTTAGTCGCTCGAGAACAATGATTCGGTTAGTGTAACTGAATCCTAACTGATCATGAAATCACAAGATGAAACAATAACCCTTCGATCGTATTCGGTTTGATCAGCACCGTCAGATTATATCTTATTTAAATCTCTTATCTCACATGACCAATGGCGGTGACCAGACGCTGTGCTTAGCAAGCGCTTGAGCGCTTATCAATTCAACGGTCACGATTCAATCTCCTAAAATGGACAACTGTCGTAACTTCGACATTTCGAACTTCGAAACTTTTGGGTTTGAAACCTTTCAAAACTTTCGAATCAGATTTCCCGAAGAGATCGGACGGTTTAAGTTTATTTCACGGAATCGGATCAATCGTCAGATTTTATTCTTACAAGGCTTAATCTGACAGTCGGAACTTAATCAACCATTGAGATGGATGGCCACCTTTTACTCTGAGTCTTCGGCTATTATACTTATGTTATCCTTCCACTGTATCTTGATCAATGGTTGAGAGTGCACCCGACATCAGATCGGCAGTCGAGATCTCCTTCAGGTCTCCGGACTTCAGAGATTTCAACTTACGCTATCGTTCCACTGGAGTAGATCGACGGATGAGAATACACCTGAAGTGATCTTTCATATTGGACAGCTCGTGTCCTTGCTGACGTGGTCTACTACATATGTCCTTTGCTGACGTGGTCCCCCACATGTCCTTTGCCGACGTGGTCTGCCACATGTCCTTGCAGATAAGGTTTGTTGGCGTACTCTTCTGACATAGATCTCCCTGATCTAATGGTCATCGTATGTTCTCCAGATCCGATGGTCCTTATTCATTTCGGATTTCCGGCTCTCTAGCCTTCGGGTTTTTCAAATATCAAACTGAAAAATCTGAAGTGAGATTTTTCCAGAGCTTAACGTCCTCACATTTTTAGATCTGAAGTGAATGATGTTCGTCGATCATGTTCTTAGATCGATGGATCAATCTATCTATGGTAACTTTTCTAGCTTATCATGTCCTTCCACTTGAAATGATCCGACGGATGACGCGTATTCGGATAATCGAACTCTCAGCCCTTTTACGTTATCCTGTCCTTCCACTAAAATGTGATCTAAAGGTCATGAAGACACTTGAAGCATATTAATGATCAAGGATGATTGCGGAACCATAACCTACGAGTGATTTAACTCGTCACCAAAACTCCACAATTTGAAGTTGTGCGTCGTTGGTGAGTCAACCACAATCGTCGATCTTCGAGGCTATAAGATCTGACAGTCCTAAGTAATTGCGGGATTGGAAATAGCACGATCTTTAATTCTCCTTTCGTTCTCCGCAATCTATCCATGTTGTTGATCTAGTGATTGCGCATCCGACAATCACATCTCAATCCGACTTAAATTGATCGCTTGTTGGATCAACCACAATCGTCAATATCCTAGTCTACAAGATATGACGATCTAGACCAATTGCGGGATTGGAACTAGCAAGTCATTTAATTCTCCTTCCGATCTCCGCAATCTATCCCTGTTGTTGATTTGGAGATTGCGCATCCGACAGTCACGACTTGATATGACTTAAATTGATCGTTTGTTGGATCAACCTCAGTCGTAGATATTCGAGTCTATAAGATCTGACGATCCAGACCATTTGCGGGATTAGAACTAGTGAGTCGTTTAATTCTCCTTTCGCTCCCCGCAATTCATCCTTGTCGTTGATCTGGCTTGCAGATCTGACGGTCACGATCCTCCAACGATCCTTAAATCAACGATCACTCATATGACCGTCGTTCGTAAAATGAGACGATCAACACGGTCGATTTCTTGATCGGACGACTACCGAGGCTTCTCACCCTGAGTTTACGCTTTTCCTTCCGAGCTTTGATCTCTATGTATTGTTCGCTCCTCCTCCTGAGCTTATGCTTTTCATGTTTTCCATCGTCGTTGTTGTTCTTGCCATCAATGACAAACACACTCTTCATGTAAAATATGCCAACATATAAACCTATTTTAAAAATAAACAAGTGTTGCATAGCAACTTAGTCCCTGTCGCACAAGTTTGAGATTGAAAATATATAAAAATTATGTATATCTATATGATTTTTATTAAAATACTTAAACTTGCTTGAGGTGTCGAAAATATCTTTTGCCCTCTTGTATTGATTAGTATGTTAAGACTGATCATTTTTTGTTGCATTATGTATCTCTATGTATAATTCATTGCCAATATCAAGCTCATAATCCAACTATAGCCTCAATATAAATTAATCTTGATCTTATGATGATTATAATTATAAATGATTATGATAATTATAGAACTACATAAATGATAATTATGATAATTATAACAATTACAAGTTTATCACCATGTTTGAATGTAGTAACGGTGCCAACAGAGTCCCCATGAACTAGCTTAATCTTCATATTCACTTTTCCAAAGATGTATGTGTTCTTGGAAGCAAAACTTGCACCTAAAAACACAACAATATCAATGAGACTTGGTTTAATGTTTCGAATGATCATTTACCTCACTACATTTATATGACTCTCAATAAATTAGTCTTTGATTTTATTCGAGGGATTAAAAACTTATAATAGTATTGTGAGTGATAAATATGTGAGCCTATACTATACTTCATCCAAGTTTGATTTTGTATTAAAAAAAAAAATCATYGACCTAACAYTATCATAATGACATGCTCAAAAGTAGAGTTTACAAGAAATAACATTACCAAAATGACATGCTCAGAAGTGGAACTTACAAGAAATAATGAAGTTTACATATTTGAAATTTGAGGCTTATCCGATATAAAAAAACATGCTTGATTCAAGCTAATCATAAATGACCCGCACAATAGTTTTACAAAATGAGCTTGTGCTAAAATATTATGGACATTGTGACAAGGAGTTCAAACATAACTTGAACTAACCCATTTGGCAAGCCATATCCAACATGCTACTGACTAACTATTATGCTTCATACTAGATTCTATTATCGATTATGTATCTATTGTCGCTGCAATCTGTGCAATCCATGCCTTTGAATAATTATATTATATTGTAAGATCTAAAACAAAAAGTTATCCACTATGCAAGAACATAAACAACAATGTATAGTTTCTGTACAATTTCTGACAAGATCCACATAAGCACCACCTATGTATAAAATCCAAATGGTTATGTTCGTTCCACAAGTTCTTTGTTCTTATTAAGAGGAGTCACTGGAATCTTTAGATTTTTGGGTCTTTGCAATGACATGCAAGAAGAAAGTTAAACAAATAGATTGAAGTCTACAACCAAATCGGTTGAGAAGACAAGTGCACAGTTCTTAACGAAGCACATTCATAGAAATAGTTGTATAATATGAATAAAGGGACAGATTATACACATTGCAATCATGTTGTTAAGTATTTGTTGTTATAACACAATGTAATGATGTTGCTAAGCATTTGTTGTTATAAGCTTATGTACAAGGGTTGAAGAGAAGAATAGTAATTTAAACGTAATGTAACACTCATAAGTGCATGACCCATATGTATATGATGGTAAATGACCAATTTCTCAATAGTTAACTCATCATTTCCTTTTTATTGTGGATGAAACTAGTGAAATGAAATGAATTGTCGAGCGTTAATTATCATCTCCAAAATTGAAACTAACAAAATAAATGAATACCATAGCATGTATCATGACCCCCTCCACGATTGAAGCTAACTAAATAAACAAAATGAATTACATAGAATCACAAAGGGATTGAACCTAGTCAAATGTATCGCATAGCATCAATCAATCATCAAGAATGAAACTTGCACCAAATCACCAAATGTTCCCTAAATTGAATTGAGTTTTAATACCTATTACTTATTATATTGATCAGGGATTCCATCATTGTGCACTTGCATAAGGAATTTCAACTTTACCAGTAGTGATGACATTAAACTTCTTGCAATGGGAAATGGCGTAATATGCACATTCACTTTTCCAAAGATGCATGTGCTCTTGCAAGCAAAACTTGTACCTGAAAACACAACAGTATCATTAAGACTTGGAATGAGCAACACATTCACTTTTCCAAAGATGTATGTGCTCTTTGAAGCAAACCTGCACCTGAAAATACAACAATATCAATGAGAATTGGTATGAGCAGCAAAAGCACTTTAAAATCGTTATAAATAAATAAATAAAATTAAACAAAGATGGAGTGTTGAGAGCTTTCCCTACTCTTATAAATAATTGTATTGGAGATGAAGAAATTTCTTAAACTACGACCGGAATGCTGAGAGATTTTCCTACTCTTACAAATAGCCATATGGGAGATGAGAATTCCTCTCCAAAATGCATTTTCATTATGCAATTTCAACAAACAAATCTTTCATTACACCAATGAGAAGTCGTAATTTTTGGATTTAAACTTCAAAATCATTATAAATCACCGAAATATTAATAAAAGAAGACCAAAATATTGAGAGTTTTTCCTACTACTATAATTAAACATATCAGACACGAGAACCCTAACTGACAATGTTATCATATTACGAAGCCAAATCCAAAATATAACCATGAAGGTGGAATGTAGGAAGGTCTCGCAGTTAATAGTTTTTGGAATAAATTTATGAACGGAGATAGATGAATTTTTGTGGCCACACATGAAATTTGAACAAGAGAACTATAGAATTCGATTTGGACATTTTGGGACGGAGAAAGAGTGAATGAAGGATGTTTGAGGGCACATAAATTTGTGAAATAACATAGAAGAATTCAATATAGTACGTTTACCATACAAAATATAAAGATGGAGTGGGCCTTTGCACTTTCAATACAAACCACATGCCACCAATAAACATTTCTATTGGTGGGCATGTGCACTTTAGACACAAATCACCTCTACAATTTCAATACAAACCATATGCCACCAATAAAAAAATTGTCAGTGGGCCTGTGCACTTTCAATACAAACTACATGCTACCTATAAAAAAATTACACTTGCAACCGAGTTTTCGATTGTGTTTATGGTGTGAAAATATTCTACAATGTGTTGGCTCTATACTTCACATCTTCGATGACTACATATGGCAGATAAATTGGGAAGAAAAATAACAGACAATGGTTTTTTTTTCCTTCAACGAGCCTTTCATGTCTTTGTAAAAGACAATGATTTTTTTTTCTAGGATAAGCATAAAATAAAAAAATAATAACTAGGTAATTTCTTTTTCACTTCAAATATATGATAAATGATTTTTTTATGCATTTGGTGGTGATCCTCTAAAGGCGATGAGGTTGATAAGTGGTCTTGTGACACATATGTGCAAGGTGGCAACATCTACTGAGAAAGAAGTCATATATGTCAATGAATCTAGTGCAACAAATAAATCAAAGTTCGTAGATCAAATGCTTAATTCCATTTCCAAGACTTGTTTGTAGATCTTAAATCATTGTTGAAAAGTTATGGAGTATAAATTTAGATCACAAAACTGAATGGCAACCACTTTAAGAGCTTGATATCATATAGCTTAAGTGGTAAAAGAGTTCTTTGAGATTGAGCTATCCCTCTAAATTGTTAAAATTTCATCACAATCTTTGTTTTGCAATAATTCTCTCATTCTTCATTCTTTTATTTTCAATTAATTATTATTGGAAGAGATGTAAAGGTTAAAACCTATGCCTAGTGAACTCCATCATTTTCATTTTCCTCCTTCCTCCATTGTCCAACCACATAAATATTGCCACTATAAAATGTTAATAAATAATTTAATATGTACCCAATTGATATGACACATTGATACTATTGTAGTATGAAGGTCAACAAGTATTCATGGTGTTATGGAAATTGTTTAGGGGGATGATTGGGAGGGTATAATACTTTTTTAGTGTATGGTAGAGAAGAATAATAACAAGGGTTATGCTTATTGTTGTCCTTAAGTTTTTATGACATGGGATAGACTAAAAGATGAGGAGGCAAAGTCATTGTCTATAAACAATGGAGGCTTGGAGATCCCGTGCTCACCAACATTAAGATATTTTCAACATGGCCTATTAAGATACACCACTCTATTTTTCATCCCCAATTTTTTGCCTAAATTGAATTTTTATATGAGATGTATGCTCTTATTATTATTTGAGATGTATGCTCTTATGAAGGGGGATTCCATCCCTTGGGTTGTGTAGGTTGAGGGGAAGTGTGTTGGTGAAATGGAATTAGCTGAGAGTTTAAATGTTGAAAGGGGAACATTAGCCAACCTTAGGGACCTCTATCTCTTGTGGATTCATAGCCCTAGCTCAGGGGTGTCTTGTTGTTGAGAACTGGAATAGCATGGCTACGGTTGAGAGGAACATTTGTCCTTTGCATTGGGTTGCATACTTTTTATAAGATGAGTGTTATTATCTGTTGTATTGATGTGTTAAATGTTGATATACAATTGTTGTGCATCTTACTTTGAGTTATATTTGGTTAATGTTGCTTACTGTGAGAAGAATGATGAATTCATGTCTCTATTTTATGGTTGAATGTATTTAATTGTTGTTGTGCACAATAAT
>ML778077.1:1202487-1226519 GCA_009831015.1 Picea engelmannii | reverse complement strand
ATTAATTTATTATATAATCATTCATTTTGTTGAAAATAAAAAATTGTATTTCACTTTCATCTTTATTGAACGAAAATGAAAAGGCAATTATTTTCTTTGTATTTGGATCAAAGAATCATTTTCCTTTTTATTTGGATCAAATATTTCCTTTCTCACACGTCATGTTCAATCCGTGCCCATGTGAAGGCCATACCCAATCAAAAAGAAAAGGATCCACCTTTTTTATTCAATTTAAATGTAGAAATTAAGAATAATAATGTATTATTACCTTGATGTTTTGTAGTGGCTAGTCTCTGCTTAAAAGTATTGAAATGGGAAATGGAAAAATACTTATTGTAGTGGCTAGTCTTGCTTAAAAATATTGGTATGTTGTGTTTAAGTAATAGCAACTTTCTTTAAAATTGTATTCATATTAATACATGGATCTATTTTGGACGGTGGCTTTGTTTTATTTCCATTTATAAAAAATGTGCATTACTTCTTTATTGTCAAGGAGGACCAAATATATGTTGTGTATGATTTTGTCAACCTGTGCTTACATTTGAGTTTGAGTATGTTACATTATTTTATGAGTGTTTAATACGTGTGCTTCTTAGAAACAATATTTATGTTTGTGTTTATGGACTTGCTCTTACTAGCTTTCAGTTGAAGCTCAAGGAAAGGTCAATGTTAAAGACATTCTGTGTAATGAAGTTCGAAATAGGATTTCTTAAAAGGAGCATTAGACAATTAAAAAGTTTGTTTTTTTCGATATTTACAAGTTACTTAATTTCTTCTCTTTCCCCCTCCTTTTTTTTTCTTAATGAAAAAAAGGGAAATATTACGTTGATTATTTTTTCTCTGTGGGGTATTGTCATTGATACAATAATATCTCATTCACTTATGAAATTGATAAAGAATAATTAACCAAATTTACAGTTAATAATGGTGGTCACATTGCTAGCTTTGCTACTGCTTCTGGGTCTCTATCTGGAACTGCGTCTTGATCTGCTCCTGCTGCATCTTTAACAATTGGTTATGCTGCTGCATAGAAATATGCTACTGACGTAAGCAAAGCTAGAGCAACTGTAGTATTAATATCATTTGAAATGGCCAATCCGTGAGTATACCATGAAGTCACAAAGGTTGTACCCGTGAACCATCGATTTGTAATAATAATCGATTTCAGAAACAACAATAGACATAAGTACATGGTATCTTCATTTCCATTGATATTCTCATCAAAATCCCATTCATAATGGTGCACAGAGTTGAATGCATCATTAAAAAAAAATGGAAAATGATTATGCAGATTAGCTATTTTGTGAAGAACATAAGAAAAAAGAGGACAAAAAATGCATTGTACATGATTTGTGTTTCTACACAATAAGCATTTGTAGAAAAGTCGACATTTGACATCTCCTAATGTTAAATCAGCTCCCCATCCCGAAGTACCTTATACATACCCAAATAAATATATGTAAAAGTATATCATCGGTCGGAGTAAAATGTAGATAACAATTACAAGAGAATACTATTGAGTATATTGAGGTCAAGTGTTGATCCGGATTATTTTCGGCACGAAATGAGAGCGGAGATATAATAAAGAAATGCATTTAGGTAAGTTAGTACATCAACTTCCCGAGGTCGTAACTTTTGCATACAATCTATGTTTTAGGCGCATGATAGCCCATTGGAAAGGTATCGTCGAGGACATTCATTTTGGAGGCAATAACGAAGGAACTTCTATATTTCTCCTCGTTTTCCCAAAAACGTTGTTTAGGGCCTCAAAATGGCCTCGGAAGTTAAAAACTGTTAAAAATAGTAAATTACAAAAATTGCCAAAAAACTGTTTTGAGCCAGTTGGAAAAGGTGGGTGGCCACCGATATCCACCTGAATCAATCCTCCCTCCTTAGGAAGCAATGGTCTCCATTGCGTTGAGTGCCCGGGGGAGAGGGAAAAACGTTTGTTGAATCTGAATCTTAGTGAGTTGTTTGCCTTACTGGAGACGTCGCACTGCTCAGTTTGAGGAAGTTTGTCACGAACCTGTTGAGGTTGAGGTTGTTCAACAAGTCGAGGTACACAAGAGGACGGTGTGCAGAAGGAATATTTGCGCTTTTATGTAACCTTGTTGACCTGCGTCTGTTGGATAGAAGGTGCTTGGGGCAAGGTTGTAGTGGTTGCAGTGTCCTTCTGTTCCCCTTTTGAACAAATTGTGAAGAAGTTGAATTTTGCAGTATGAGATACTACCTTGCGGCACTGTTTAGGTAGAACAATAGTCAGAACTACCTCTGGTATTCTATAGAGATGACCCCCTAGAGAAACAATGACACTGCAGGGTCAAGACTCATAAACAACATGGCGTCTCCACATAATGGCTGGCCCAAGAGAACATCACAGACATCCAGTGGGGCAACATCACATAATACCTCATCCTTGAAGGGTTGGATGTCGTATCACAATCGGCACTACTCGCTGACACGAAGATCTCGTCCTTGGTGAAGCCACCCGATGTTGTATGGTTGCAGGTGTGGTGTTGTCGACAATCCCAACTGTTTGACGACCTCTGTTGAGATGAGGTTCTTCTATCTTCCACTATCAACAATAAAATGCAGTGGGGTCCCCTTCACCCACATCTATGAATGAAAAAGGGATCCCCCTCTTCTGGATCTATTGGTTCTTCTGGTTGAATTGTTGTGGTCGCGACAATAGCAGTGAGGTCTACGTCGATGATCTGTCTTTTACCGGTATTTTCATAATCAGATTATGAATCAGGGTTCGACTCCTTGTCTTTGATCTCAGCCACCAATGACTGTTTCGAGCGACATTCATTGGTGTTGTGCCAAAGGATTTTGTGGAAATCACATCATTTTTCGTTGTCCTTCTTTGTCTTCCCATGACCCTTCTTTTCCTGTGGCTTGGATTGGTTTTCGAGAGACTGTTTGTTAGGGTCGTCTTTGTCATACTTTGGTTGTTGTGGATTTGCAGACCCGAACTCCTGTTTGTTCTGGTGCTTAAATTTTTGCTCGATTTTAACAGCATATCGATAAGCAACATCGAGTGATGAGATGTCCAGAAAATCCATTTTAGTTTGGATGTATCTGTGTAGAGCCCCACGGTATTTCAGAACCAAATGTCGTTCGGAGTCTTTGATACCCAGCTTGGTGCGCAAGGTATGGAATGTATTGGTGAACTCTGAAACTGCTTGGCTCCTCTCTTGTCACAGTGTGGTCCATCTCACGTACTGGTCCTCATAGTTGCCAACAGGGTAATACTATTCCTTTACCGCAACCACAAAAAAATCCCAAGTGGGCTCGACCCCATATATTCTAGACTCCTCTGTGGAACTTTGCTCCCGGTAATTTTCCCACCAATGTTTGACATGGGGGAGAGCTTTAAGGAGTGCGAAGGTGATCTTTTCCCTGTCGGAAAAATGGTGAATAGAGAAATAACCGTCTAACAGATTTAACCATTTGTCTAGGGAATCTGCATCTATCTGACCTTCAAATATGGGAATATCAAAATTGACATGTAACTTGAAAGGAGAGGTGCTTCCAAAGTGGTTGTTTGATGAAGATGCGCTTGTTGCTATCGGCAAGCGTTGAAGGATGTGGGAAAATTTTTCCATCATTTCGTCCCTCTGTCGCGTGAGAGCTTGCTCAAGCAACAGATTTATAGGATCGTTTGCTCCGTCGTTTTTCTTTTCTTCCGCCATGGAGGGTTTCTTGGGTGTGCGAGAGCGATTATCTTCAAGAGAGACAATATTGAGACCCAACTTGCTATACTCGGACCTCTTTGGGGACATGCATTGAAAAAAACGATCAAGAGCAGCCTGCTCTGAAACCACCGATCCAGATTATTTTCGGTACAAAATGAGAGCAGAGATATAATAAAGAAATGCACAGAGATATCGCATATATTCAATAATATAACAGAAATGTATCAGAGATGCAACCATAAACACAGATATACAGTAATACACGATTTCTATTCATGAAAGAAATGTACAGAGACTATAAAAATACAGAGTGAAAGACTCGCTAGAATGGTGGCAGCTTATCTCTAAGAAGAGATGTGACGGCTACTCGCATTTGCAAGAAGATGATTACAATGAGGCTCTGGAGGCCTTTTTACAATAAATAGGAATGTCAAAAACCCTAGACATAAAAAAACCTAACCCTAGGAGATGAAGCACCAAAAGTCATGTGGGCCCCGTTTGGGTAAGTTAGTACATCAACTTCCCAGGGTCGTAACTTTTGCATACGATCTTTGTTTTAGGCGCATGATAGCCCGCTGGAAAGGTATCGTCGAGGAGATTCATTTTGGAGGAAATATTAGAGGAACTACTCCCCGTTTTCCCAAAAATGTCGTTTAGGGCCTCAAAATGGCCCCGAAAGTTAAAAACTGCTAAAAATAGTAAATTACCAAAATTGCCAGAAAATTGTTTTGAGCCAGTTGGAAAAGGTGGGTGGCCACCAATATCCACCTGGATCAAGTGTATCCACATTAAATCTAACCTCATAATACTTTGGGAAGGCATTACCAAGGGCATCCACATGAGTGCTCATCTTCATCTCTTTGCTTGCAAGAGATCTATTTTTCATGCTTCTAACAAACCAAAGATAATGTCGCCATTCGTTTGAAGAGTCCCAAACAAGCATGTCTTCTCTATATGTGTGAGATAAGTCTAAAATTCCACCTTAATTTCTTGAAGCAACAATACCCACATCACAATTTCCTTAATCAAACCTGTGGTGAGTGATCCGGCATTTATGAGCGGAACGAAATGAAAACACAGACTTATAATATTAACACAGAGACACAGTGAACACTAACAGAGATACAATAAAACTTGACTTCTATTAAATAACAAATATGTTGAAAAATGTAAAATGCAGACTGAAAACACACTTGCTAGAATGGTGACGGCTTATCTCTGAGAATAGATGTGACAGCTACGCTCATTCGCAAGAAGATGAGTACAATGAGGCTCTAAAGGCCTTTTTACAATAAAAATGAATGCCAAAACCCTAGACATCCAAAAACCTAACCCTAGGAGATGAAGCACCAAAATTCATGTGGGCCCTGTTGGGGTAAGTTAGTACATCAATTTTCTGGGGTCTTAACTTTTGCATCCAATATCTGTTTAGGGCGCATGATAACTCGTTTGAAAGGTATCGAGGAGGAGATTCATTTTGGGGGCTTAATCAAATACTTTGGCTCTCATTGAGGTGCCCGATCGTGAAAAAACGACGTTTAGACCCTCAAAATTGCCGCAGAAGTTTGGGACCTGAAAAACTGCTCAAAATAGTAAATTGCCAAAAGATTGTTTTGAGCCAGTTGGAATAGGTGGGTGGCCACTGCTAAGAAGGCGTTGAGTTTAGGAGTTTGATATGAAACCTTTTTGGAATAAATATTTGTGATTGATGTAGCGCAGTTTCAATTTTTTGGTATGTTGTGTTTAAGTAATAGCAACTTTCTTTAAAATATGGATCTATTTTGGATGGTGGCTTTGTTTTTTTTCCATTTATAAAAAATGTGCATTACTTCTTTATTGTCAAGGAGGACCAAACATATGTTGTGTATGATTTTGTCAACGTGTGCTTACATTTGAGTTTGAGTATGTTACATTATTTTATGAGTGTTTAATACGTGTGCTGCTTAGAAACAATATTTATGTTTGTTTGTATGGACTTGCTCTTACTAGCTTTCAGTTGAACCTCAAGGAAAGGTGAATGTTACAGGCACTCTGTGCAATGAAGCTCAAAATAGGATTCATTAAAAGGAACATTAGACCATTAAAAGTTTTTTTTCTTCGTTTTGTACAATGTGTAATAATAATCGATTTTGGAAACAATAATAGACAAACGTACATGGTATCTTCATTTCCATTGATATTCTCAACAAAATCCCACTCATAATGGAGCAAAGAGTTGAATGCTTCATTAAAAAAAAATGGAAAATGATTATGCAGATTGGCTATTTTGTGAAGAACATAAGAAAAAGAGGATAACAAATGCATTTTACATGATTTGTGTTTTTACATAATAAGCATTTGTAGAAAAGATGACATTTGACATCTCTTAATGTTAAATCAACTCCCCATCCCGAAGTACCTTATACGTACCCAAATAAATATATGCAAAAGTATACCATCAGTCGGAGTAAAATGTAGATAACAATTACAAGAGAATACTTTTGAGTATATTGAGATCAAGTGTATCCACATTAAAGCTAACCTCATAATACTCTTGGAAAGCATGACCAAGGGCATCCACGTGAGTGCCCATCTTCATCTCTTTGCTTGCAAGGGATCCATTTTTCATGCTTTTAAAAAGCCAAAGATAATGTCCCCGTTCGTTTGAAGAGTCCCAAACAAGCATTTCTTCTATGTATGTGTAAGATATGTCTAAAATTCCACCTTAGTCTTTTGAAGCAACAATACCCACATCACAATTTCCTTAATCAAACCTGGGGTGAGTGATCTGGATTTATGAGCGGAAAAAAATGAAAACACGGATTTATAATATTAACACAGAGACACGGTGAACAATAACATAGATACAATAAAACTTGACTTTTATTAAATAAGAAATATGTTGAAAATTGTAAAATGTAGACTGAAAACACGCTTGATAGAATGGCGACGACTTATCTCTGAGAATAGATGTGACGGATACGCTCATTCGCAAGAAGATGAGTACAATGAGGCTCCAAAGGCCTTTTTACAATAAACATGAATGCAAAAACCCTAGACATCCAAAAACCTAACCCTAGGAGATGAAGCACCAAAAGTCATGTGGGCCCTGTTGGGGTAAGTTAGTACAACAACTTCCCGGGGTCGTAACTTTTTCATCCAATCTCTGTTTAGGGCGCACGATGGCTCATTTTAAAGGTATTGAGGAGGAGATTCATTTTGGGGGATTAATCAAATATTTTGGTTCTCATTCAGGTGCCCGATAGTGAAAAAACGATGCTTAGGCCCTCAAAATTGCCCTGGAAGTTTGGGACCTGAAAAACTGTTAAAAAAACTAATTTCCCAAGAGACTGTTTTGAACCAGTTGGAATAGGTGGGTGGCCACTGAGATCCTCCTGGATCAATACTCCCCACTTAGGAAGCAATGGTCTCCATTGCGTTGAGTTCCCCCATCAGATGATGAAATTTCTGTTGAATTTGGCCTTGGGTGAGCCACTTGCCTTGGTGCAGGAGCTGCCCTGCTTTGACAACCCGATAAAGTTGGATCCTCTGTTGGCGAGTGCCCTTGACCTGTGTGTCCACAATATTATCAGTGGATGACTATTCAGTCAGGGTTGAACTCTGTTGGTTTCAACTCTTCTGTGATCTCTGAGGTGTCCAATATGGGTGGAAAATAGGGTCGAAGGAGGTCCACATTGAACATTGGGTGCAAGCCAAGGAAGGGGGGAATGTTGAGCTCAAAAGGATTGTCACCCACAACCTTAGTGATGGTGTAAGGTCCATAACGGAGTGGACAAAGATTCTGATGAGGCCCTATAAGGCGTTCTTTTTGCAAGTGCAACCAAACTTTGTCCCCCACCTGAAACTGGTGTGGCACCCGGTGTTGATCATGGCACTGCTTGTACTTGGAATTTAACTTCTGTAAAATATCCTGAACCTATTGGTGGATGTGTTGGATCCACTCAATGAACCAGATGGCTTTGTCAACTTCATTTGAATCATGCAATGAGTCTTCCTTGGTGGCCACAAGGGGTAGTGCAACATCCATGGGACCCAATGGTTGAAATCCCAACCCCACCTGAAAGGGGATGTGGTCGGTTGAGCTATGCATGGATCTGTTGTAGTTGTGTTGAACATAGGGAAGACTCTCATCCCAGGTGCGGGGGTGCTTGGAATTGTACATGTGCAGGATGTGCACGATCATCCGGTTGACGACCTCGGTTTGGCCATTTGTTTGGGGGTGGAAGGCAATGGATTTGGTGAGCTTGGTGTCCAGCAGTGACCAGAGGCTCGAACAGAATGTGATGAGGAATCGACTGTCTCGATCTGAGATAATGGTTTGTGGGATCCCAAAGTGTACCTACACTCGTTAAAAGAATATCTTGGCAGTGGCCTCCGCGGTGATGCTCTTCTTGCAGGCGACCAGAATTGCCATCCTGGAAAAGTGATCAACAACCAAAAAAACACAATCATTTCCCCACTTGGTGGATGGAAGGCCCGACATGTAGTCCATTGAGATGGATTCCGAGGGTCTGTCAGGAGTAGGCAGAGGAGTGTACATGCCTTGTTTCTTAATGGCTGGTTTGGCAATAATGCAGGCAGTGCAAAACCGAATATACTTGCTGACATCTTATTGAAGTTTCGGCCAATAGAAATGTCATTGCAACACTGCCACTGTCTTTTCCACGCCGAAGTGTCATGCCACCCGAATGTAGTGGGCTTCCCAAATCATCCTTGCTCGCTCACTTGATGGAACATAGAGATGGCCCAGATGGCACAACATCCCATCCTGAAGATGGAAATTAGTGACAGTTGTGTTTGTGCCCAATAGCTGGTAAGTGTTGGCGAAGTCAAGATTTGTATCATAGAGGTGGGGCCATCCAGAGCTATTGTGGTCGCAAGAGTCTAGCATTGTGGTGAGTGTCACGATTGGAGGTTGGCTAAGGCAATCAACGACTCGGTTGGTACTTCCTATTTTATACTTGATGTTGAGGTGGAACTGCTGCAATATGTGGATCACTTCTTATAGTGGTCATTTTGCAATTTTCCTTATGTCTGCATGAACTACAACAACTTATGATCAGTGTGGATGACTATCTCCTTTTCAGAGAGTTGTCTTAGGTTGATGGATAGTTGGTATGGATTGTTTTTTGTCATTGATGTCAACTATTGGAGAGTGATATTGTATATTGATGTCAACCCTTAGTGATTTATGTCAACCCTTGGAGAAAGTACGATAACGAATTCCAGTAGCACAAAGGTTTGGGTAATGGACCCAAGTTTGTTTGATGTAAAGATGACTCATTATTGTCTTGTCATGTTTTATAATAAGTACAAATGGATGAACTCCAAAGTGGTCCCCTTATGGTGAAATCCCTCATGGGAAGACGCTTTGTGGATTGAGTTATCCTAGAAGTATGGTTAGAGAACCCATGCTTATTTGTGGAATAATGAGATGAAGGTTAGTGAATTTTTAAGTGAAACTATCCTATATGGATATTTCCTGTCATTCCATTTCCGGTGGTATGTGGAACGTCACATAACTCCTCACGGTTAGAGAGTTATGGCCATGAGAAGTTGGAGAACCCAGGTTTGGGTAATGGACCCAAGTTTGTTTGATGGATAACAGTATGAGTTTTGATATATTTTAAGGTAATACTATTCTATATGGATATTACATGTCATTCCATTTCTGGTGGTATGTGGAACGTCACATAACTCTTCACGGTTTGAGAGTTATGGCCTTACGAAGTTGGAGGACCCTCATATGTCATCTAGAAGCCCCAAAAGGTCAAAGTAGTCAAAGTGGTTTAAGAGATTTTAAAAGGTAAATAATAAAGTGAAGTGATGAGTGTATTATAATTCAAAGTGAATACAAAATAAATTATTTCAATAATAAATTTAATGAAGAAATTAGAAGTGGGTTAACCCTAAAATAAGCAAAGTGGACAAAGTGGCCTAGAAGATGTTTTTAAGGAAGCTACTTGGAGAGTATAAATAAGAGACAAGACTCTCTCATTTTGCATCACACTTGAGCATATTGAATATATATATGTTTCTGAGGTAACCAAAGGATATCTAAGCTGAATTTCTGAGGGAAGGTGAAGAAAAGAAGGCCGGAATTCAAGGAAGGATAAATTCTTTTGATGATGCTTTCTAAGGTATGTTATTTACCATCTCACCATTTTCGGAATAACTTGTTTTCTAGAATGATTCAGACTGTGAAATTTCTATGCCATTGAGGAAACATATCCAAGTATATGTGGTAAAAAAATTCAGCTTGTGGGTCGTTGTATTTTTGGAGTTACACTCTGTGGAAAATAGGGTTTGTGGCTAGTCCTGAAACTAGTAAAAAACATGTGTTTCGGGTAAAAATGTCATAACTTCTTCATAACAGATAAAAATTAAGTAAGACCAAATGTGTTGGTTATATTACAGTCTGTAGTATTGTGTAACAATTTCAGATCGATTCAACAAATATTCTGTACGGGGCACGCTCTACAAGTTCACTCTCTAGAATAAGCCAGAATTCGGCAAGGTATGCCATTCTTGCTATAACTCCTTTTCTGAGAGGTTCCAAGTAGTGACACCTGGAGGAATTTCATAAAACACATTGAAGAACATTTTGTATCAGTTTCAGATCTTTATTCATTACAGGTGCAAAGTTATGATTATTTCAAGTTAGGGTTGTTGACTAATCCAAAACTGGGCATGTGAGACTAAAGAAAAGTTTGATTAAAATGATAGTCTCTTGTTGTTAAAGTTAAGGAAGGTTTGTAGGAATGTGATCATATACACCAGGTCTATTACAGAGTTACAAATCAGATTTGGATGATGAAATTGATGAGGGCATTTGGTTGAGGTACATGTCGGGTACATGGTTGAGACAAGTAGTTGATGAGTTGGCACATACATGAGGTGTATAGTTCATGATGTTGGTACATATTGATGATTCATAGTTGATGAGTAGTTGATACATGATTGGTACATACTTGGTACATGGTTGGAGGCACTTGTTAGTAGTATTGTTGACACATGGTGTATGGATGATGCAACATACTTGTATTATTAGAAGCACATATTGATCTTGGTGATGATTATGAGTTGTTGTGTTATAATTGGTTGATGCACATCTTTGAGAGTTTTCTTGGTGATTGATCTTGGTGAGTAGATCCGATTTGGTTGATAAGATTGATGAGACAGTTTGTTGTGATGGGTTATTTGGACAGGTTGTTGTGATAGGTTATTTGTACAGGTTTGGTGCATGGTTGATGCACTTATTCATGGTACAGGTTGAGGTACAGGTTGGTGCATGGTTGATGCACTTGTTTATGGTACAGGTTGATTATAGGTTGTTTGGTACAGGTTGGTGCATGTTTGATGCACTTGTTTATGGTACAGGTTGATTACAAGTTGTTTGGTACAGGTTGGTGCATGGTTGATGCACTTGTTTATGGTACAGGTTGATTATAGGTTGAGGTACAGGTTGATGCATGGTTCAGGTTATTGGTATAGGTTATTTGGTGTAGGTTGATTGGTACAGTTTTACAGCAGTATATCTCACAGTGATAGTGTGACAGTGGTTCCATCATTCTACTTATACTTCAGGGCGGTTAGAGGGGGCAAGGACAGGTGGTTGTAGCCACCTTCCGGTTGTAGCTGGAGAACATAGGGGGTTGTAGCCTCCTTCTAGTTGTAGCTAGAGAATTGGGGAGTTGGAGCTTCCCTCAGGTTGTAGCCTGACAAACTAGGGGATTGGAGCCTCCTTCCAGTTGCAGCTGGAAAACAAAGGAAGATGGTGCTTCCAATGAATGTAATTCTTCAAGACATATAAGAAAAAGCATTATGTGGTTTTCTCCCGCTTTGGGTTTCCACGTAAAAAACTGGTGTACTGTGTATGTGTATGATTGTTCATTTGTTTCATTGCTTATTTAGTCTGCAGTTATTGGATGATAATGTTACATTGATATAACACTTGGATTATATGGTTAAAAAGGATTAAATTGCTCTATTAGTGATTCACCCCCCCTCTCAGTAATCCAACAATTGGTATCAAAGCGAGGTTTCTTCAGAAAATAGTTTAACCACTGGAAGGAGATCATGGATTATTCTGAGAATGGAGTACCAATGTTTAATGGTCAGAATGGTTTTAAGTATGAGATGTGGAGCAGAAGGATGAAAGTATTTTTACAGGCACAAGGACATTATATTTGGCTATCAGTTGTTACAGGATATGATAGTTCAAAAACGACAAAGACTACAACCAAGAAGGAATTGAAGAAGAATAACAAAATAGCAATGGATTTCATCTCAGAAGGATTACCTAAACCGGTAAGAGAAAATGTTGGTAAATGTTCATCATCTAAAGAACTTTGGGATAAGTTACATGACATATATTCTTCACCCATCGTAGATTCAGAAAATGCCAAAGAAGATGCAGATACAGAACAAGAAGAAAGATGCTCATCATGTCAGACATATTCAGAAGAGGAAGAGTATGATGAAGCAAAAGTTGATTACAGAGAAAAATTGATCAGTGCAATGAAATATCAAAGGAAAGAAAGAGAAGAAAACAAGTCATCCAAGAAAGGATTGATGAAGCAAAAGCAAAGTGTTCAAGGTTCCGAAAAAGATCAGCAGGTCATCAAGAATTTAAAATCTCAACTAGAAGAGGCCAGAGGAATTGAAGAAACTCTAGAATATCAAAAGAAATGTTTAGAAGCCAACATAGCAGCACAAAAGGAAGAGGCAAAAAAGATACTGATGAATCATCTCAAAAAAAGAACCAATGACTTAAACCAACTTGAGGAAAAGTTTGGTCAAGAAGAGAGAAGATTGGAAGAAGAAATAATTACATTGAAAATCCAACTTGAAGAAGCAAAGAGAACATAAGAGGTCACGAAGTCTCAGATAATGAAGAAAGAAGAAAAGGTTGAGAATCTTGAAGAGGAAGTTGTCACACTAAGAGTCAAAATCGTCAAGCTCAACAAGAACGTTGAAGAGATAGAAACATCCACATCAGTTGTAGAGAATGAAGAGAAGCACTCTACGTTGCTAGAAAAGAAGAATGAAGAAAATAGAAAGAGTTATGCAGAAGTACTCAAAGGAAGGAATCATGGTCAACTAGAATCTAAGAAAACTATTAAAGATACATCTTCAAGAATACCATCCATGTTCAAGCCACAAAGAAGATTAAATCATGATCATGATCAGTCAAGGAAAAAATTCAGAAGGACTACGCCACAAAGAAGATCATTCACTCCCAGGTATGGAAATTTATTTTATGGTCATTGTTTTTATTGTACTAACTTTGGACATAAGGTTGTAGATTGCAGGGATTATAAAATAAATGTTCAAGCAGACCGTGCCTATGTGGTCGCACGTAACATTGAGTGTTACAAATGGCATAACTATGGACACATAGCCAGTGATTGTAGAAGCATGATCGATACTTCCATGAAAGAGAATACTGATATTAGATATAAGAAAGTATGGATAAGAAAACAAGAAGAACAAGTGAACAAAGACCAAGTACCAGAGATTGCAAGATTGGCAATAAAATGAGATGAAGAAAATTCTATAGAGAAAATGAAAAATTTCAGATACATAAAGGTTTGAAAAATAAATGAAAGAAAGGAAGGACAGGTAAATAAGGAACAGGTTCAAGAGATTGTACTTTCAGGCATTGTAGTGAAAGATTAATCCACAGATAGAAAGAAAGAAGTCAGAGCTTAGAGAGATAATGATTCTACCAATGAAGATGATGATGAATACACATCAAAGCAGGAATTGTTCTGAGCCATCTGGCTTAGAGACTCTCAAGTAATATGAATATTAGACAAGGGGAGTCTATGCGATAGTTGTGACAGACCAAAGAACCATCCTTCGAGCATCTTGCAGAACTTGAGAAGAGATATTCAGAGCAATCAGTTAGCAGAAGTACAATTTGATAGATTAATCAAGACTTCATGATAGTATAGTGATAAATGGGTTAGCATTATGGGCAATTGCTAAAGTAGAATCTTGGACAGTATGGACATAGATGGATTCGTAAGAACACTTAGCAGGTTTGGATAGATATATGATAGTGGATGACAGAATGGATTCATAGATTGGTTCAAAGAGTGGTTCAAAGAAAAATGAACATTATCATAATGGATGATAATTACACAGGAAATGGCTCGAACAATGGTAATGGATTCCAAATTGACAGATATTTTTTGGACACATGCAGTGCATACATCAGTTCACATTCAAAACAGAGTAATGCTCATAAACAACAATGACAAAACTCCCTATGAACTATGGAAAGGAAGCACAAACAACAACCTCTACATCAAGGTAACTCAAGGTAATATTTTATTAATTGAAATTTATGTTGATGATATTGTTTTGGAAGTACTAATGACAGGTTAAGCCAAACATTTTCAAAGGATATGGAGAATGAATTTGAAATGTCATTACTTGGAGGACTATCCTTATTTTTGGGTCTTCGTATATGTCAAAGAAACCAAGGAATTTTTATTTCTCAAACTAAGTATATCAGAGAAATGTTAAAGAGGTTCGGAATGGAAGATTGCAAACCAGTTACCACTCCTATGCAAACCAGTTGCAAGTTGAGCAAAGATGATGATTCAAATTCTACAGACCAGAGGCAATACATGTCAATGATTGGTAGCTTACTATATGTGACAACATCCAGACCAGATGTAATGCAGGCAGTTGGACAGGTGTCACAATTTCAAGCAACGCCAAAGGAATCACATGTATTAGCAGTGAAGAGGATTTTCAAATATCTCAAAGGAACATAAGAGTTTGGATTATGGTATCCAAAAGGAAAGGATCTATCACTTATTGCCTACACAAATGCATATTGGGCAGGTTGTATTGATGATCGACGAAGCACCAGTGGAGAAACGTTCTACTTGGGTGAGTGTTTAGTATCATGGCTAAGCAAGAAACAATCATCAATATCTTTATCTACAACCGAGGCAGAGTATATTGCAGCAACATCATGTTCTACACAGGTTCTTTGGATGAAACAAACTCTGACAAATATACAGGTTGAGTATGATGAGCCCATTCCAATCTATTGTGATAATAAAAGCGCCATCAATATCTCAAAGAACCCCGTAATGCACTCCAAGACGAAGCACATTCCAATAAAGTATCACTTTCTATGGGATCAGGTTGCAGAAAAGAACATTAGAGTTGAGTATGTGGGCACAAAAGAACAAGTGGCAAACATCTTTACAAAACCACTTCCACAGGAAGCCTTTGAATATCTTCGCCAAAGACTAGGAGTAATTTCTACTCCAAAATGAATACTTTATAATGCTTATCTTATATGTCTTAGATGTACACGAGGAAGCACCATAAATAGGACAAAGGGGGAGAGATTTATCAGATGCAAAAGGTAAATGCTTGGAGAGAGAGCATAGAGGCATGTTTCCAAGGGGAGCAATTGTCATAAGGGAAGAATGAACGATATGACTTCATAGTGATACCCTTTATCAAAGGGGGAGATATTATTCATATGAAGGGAAAGAGAGTAATCAGAGGATTATAAACACAAAGAAAATTCAAAGGCACGTAGACAGGGGGAGCAGCCCCAAAGGGATATACCCTTTGCAATTGATGTCAAAGGGGGAGAGATAGAAACATTTATAAAGAGTATAAGCATGAATGTTATCATGACTAAGTGTTTCCATCAATGTTGGTGTTGCCATCAATGCCAAAAGGGGAGATTGTCATACAGTTGGCTTAGGTTGATGGATAGTTGGTATGGATTGTTGGTTTTCATTGATGTCAACTATTGGAGAGTGATATTGTAGATTGATGTCAACCCTTAGTGATTGATGTCAACCCTTGGAGAAAGTACGACAACGAATTCCAGTAGCACAAAGGTTTGGGTAATGGACCCAAGTTTGTTTGATGTAAAGATGACTCATTATTGTCTTATCATGGTTGATAATAAGTACAAATGGATGAACTCCAAAGTGGTCCCCTTATGGTGAAAGCCCTCACGGGAAGACGCTTTGTGGATTGAGTTATCCTAGAAGTATGGTTAGAGAACCCATGCTTATTTGTGGAATAATGAGATGAAGGTCAACGATTTTTTCAGTGAAAATATCCTAGATGGATAGTGTTTTTCATGCCATTTATGGTGGTATGTGGAACGTCACATAACTCCTCATAGTTAGAGAGTTATGGCCATGAGAAGTTGGAGAACCCAGGTTTGGGTAATGGATCCAAGTTTGTTTGATGGATAACGATATGAGTTTTGATATATTTTAAGGTAATATTATTCTATATGGATAGTACATGTCATTCCATTTCTGGTGGTATGTGAAATGTCACATAACTCCTCACGGTTTGAGAGTTATGGCCTTACAAAGTTGGAGGACCCTCATATGTCATCTAGAAGCCCCAAAAGGTCAAAGTAGTCAAAGTGGTTTAAGAGATCTTAAAAGGTAAATAATAAAGTGAAGTGATGAGTGTATTATAATTCAAAGTGAATACAAAATAAATTATTTTGAATAATAAATTTAATGGAGAAATTAGAAGTGGGTTAACCCTAAAATAAGGAAAGTGGGCAAAGTGACCTAGAAGATATTTTTAAGGAAGCTACTTGGAGAGTATAAATAAGAGGCAAGGCTCTCTCATTTTACATCACACTTGAGAATATTGAATATATATAGGTGTCTGAGGTAACCAAAGGATATCTAAGCCGAATTTCTGAGGGAAGGTGAAGAAAAGAAGGCCAGAATTCAAGGAAGGATAAATTATTTTGATGATGCTTTCTAAGGTATGTTATTTACAGGTCATCTCACCATTTTCGCAATAATTTTTTTTTCTATAATGATTCAGACTATGAAATTGATATTCCATTGAGGAAACATATCCAAGTATCTATGGTAAAAAATTAAGCTTGTGGGTCGTTGTATTTTTGGAGTTACACTCTGTGGAAAATAGGGTTTGTGGCTAGTCCTGAAACTAGTCAAAAACAGGTGTTTCGGGTAAAAATGCCATAACATCTTCATAACAGATCTAAATTCAGTAAGACGAAATGTGTTGGTTAGAGTACAATCTGTAGTATGTTGTGTAACATTTTTATATTGATTCAACAAATATTCCGTGTGGGGCATGCTCTACAAGTTCGCTCTCTAGAATAAGCCAGAATTTAGAAAGGTATGCCATTCTTGCTATAACTCCTTTTTTGAGAGGTTCCAAGTAGTGACACCTGGAGCAATTGCATAAAACACACTGAAGAACATTTTGTATCAGTTTCAGGTCTTTATTCATTACAGGTACACAGTTATGATTATTTCAAGTTAGGGTTGTTGACTAATCCAAAACTAGGCATGTGAGACTAAAGAAAAGTTTGATGAAAATGCTAGTCTCTTGTTGTTAAAGTTGAGGAAGGTTTGCAAGAATGTGATCACATACACTAGGTCTATTACAGAGTTACAAATCAGATTTGGATGATGAAATTGATGAGGGCATTTGGTTGAGGTACATGTCGGGTACATGGTTGAGACAAGTAGTTGATGAGTTGGCACATACATGAGGTGTATAATTGATGACGTTGGTACATATTGATGAGTCATAGTTGATGAGTAGTTGATACATGATTGGTACATACTTGGTACATGGNGCACTTGTTAGTAGTATTGTTGACACATGGTTTATGGATGATGTAACATACTTGTATTATTAGAAGCACATATTGATCTTGGTGATGATTATGAGTTGTTGTGTTATACTTGGTTGATGCACATCTTTGAGAGTTGTCTTGGTAATTGATCTTGGTGAGTAGATCCAATTTGGTTGATAAGATTGATGAGATAGGTTGTTGTGATAGGTTGTTTGGACAAGTTGTTGTGACAGGTTGTTGTGATAGGTTATTTGTACAGGTTTGGTGCATGGTTGATGCACTTATTCATGGTACAGGTTGAGGTACAGGTTGGTGCATGGTTGATGCGATTGTTTATGGTACAGGTTGATTACAGGTTGTTTGGTACAGGTTGGTGCATGGTTGATGCACTTGTTTATGGTACAAGTTGATTACAGGTTGAGGTACAGGTTGATGCATGGTTGATGCATGGTTCAGGTTATTGGTACAAGTTATTTGGTGCAGGTTGATTGGTACAGGTTTACAACAGTATATCTCACAGTGATAGTGTGACAGTGGTTCCATCATTCTACTTATACTTCAAGGCGGTTGGACGGGGCAAAGACAGGTGGTTGTAGGCACCTTCTGATTGTAGTCGAAGAACATAGGGGGTTGTAGCCAGAGAATTGGGGAGTTGGAGCTTCCCTCAGGTTGTAGCCTCAGAAGCTAGGGGGTTGGAGCCTCCTTCTAGTTGCAGCTGGAAAACAAAGGAAGTTGGTGCTTCCAATGAATGTAATTCTTCAAGACATATAAGAAAAAGCATTCTGTCGTTTTCTCCCGCTTTGGGTTTCGACGTAAAAAACTGGTGTATTGTGTATGTGTATGATTGTTCATTTGTTCATTGCTTATTTACTCTGTAGTTATTGGATGATAATGCTACATTGATATAACACTTGGATTATATGGTTAAAAAGGATAAAATTGCTCTATTACTGATTCACCCCCCCTCTCACTAATCCAACACTCCTTCCCGAGAATGTAATGCCTCGATTGGCGACAAGCTTGCAAAATGGAGTTCATTTCTTTGTCATAATTATGGTACTTACAAACGACATCTAATAGTGTTTCACTATGATAGGCCACAGGGTGGCCGTGCTGAGTGAGGATTGCACCCACAACATAGTCAGAAGCATCTGTCTTGATCTCAAAGGACTGTTGCAGGTCAGGTAATGAAAGCACTGGGGTTGAGCACAAGTGCTTTAGATCATCGAACGTTTTCTGTTGGGACATGCCCCACATAATTTTTTCCTTACCACCACCCCTGGTTATTTGGTTGAGGACCCATGCAATATGGGAGAATCTCAACATGAACCTACGATAGAAATTGGCAAGGCTTAAGAAGCTTTGAAGCTTACTGAGTGTGGTTGGGGCTGGCCAGTCATGGATGACTTGGATCTTGGTTGGATCAACATGCACACCATGCACATCAACAATGTAACCTAGGTACTGGACACTGTCCATGACGAAGGAACGATTTTTCAAGTTGACATATAGCTTGTGTTGTCGCAAAGTGTGCATAACCTGTTGAATATGTTGTAAGTGTTCTACCCAAGTCTTGTTGTAGATGAGGATGTCATCCATATACACCACTGCAAAATAATAAGTGAAAGGCTGCAAGATATCGTCCATCATCCTCATGAAAGTTGTTGGGGATTTTTTCAAACCAAAGGGCATGACCAACCATTCAAAACAACCTTCTTTTGACTTGAAGGCAGTTTTCTAGACATATGTTTGCTCTATTGGGACCTGATTTTAGCCAGACTTTAGATCAATTTTACTGAAGTACTTTCCCCCCTTGAGTTGATCAAGGAGATCGTCGATTCGGGGAATCATGTACTGGTTCCTGACTATGATTTTATTTAGGGCCCGATAATCAATGCAGAGTCGTCAGGTCCCGTCTTTTTCTGCACCAACACGATTGGGCTTCCACAAGGTGATGAGTTGGGTCGAATGTGCTCCTTGTGGAGCAGTTATTGGATCTGACACTTGATCTCCTCATTTTATAGAAGAGAACAATGATAGACTGACCCATTGGGTAGTGGTGCATCGAGGTTAGATCTATGGGATGCTTGACTTGACAGTGTAGAGGTACCCCAGTAGGTGATGAGAAGATGTCTTTGTATTCTTCCACGACCTTATCCACTTGCTTCCGCTGCGTGGAGAGGTCGGTCGCAAAGGCCATGGATGTGGCTGCAACCTTTCACTCACTTTGAGAGCGAATCACGAAGAAGACAAACTTCTCGTTCTGAGAAATGGACTTCCTGCATTACTTGGCAAAGATTAAGGAAATAACACTTGGTGGGACTACCTCGGGTATCTTGTACAATTTCCTGTTCAAAGTAATAATAACATTGCAAGGCCTAGACTCATATATAGCATGAAATTTCCATAAATAAGGTTGGCCCAAAAGAACATCACAAAATTCAAGGGAAGCAACATCACACAATACATCATCTTTGAACTACTTGATGTTGTATGACAGGCCACACTATTGGTTGATGTGAAGATAACTTCCTTGATGGAGCCATCCGATGGTGTAGGGTTGCGGGTGCATCGTTGCCGATACAGATAGACGCTTGATGACCTCTGTTGAGACGAGGTTCTTCTGGCTATTGCTATCAACGATGAAGTGTAGCGAAGTGCCTTTCACCCACATCTATGAATGAAAGAGGCACTTGCCTTCCTTTGGCTCATCAGGTTCACCGGGTTGGATCTTGGTGGTAGCATCGATGGCACTGGGTTTCGTGTCAATGATTTGTCTCCCCTTTTCTGGTTCTGACTCAGAGTCAAAACCTGCATCTAATTCATAGGCTTTTACCTCAGCCACTAATGACTGTTTTGAGTGGCAATCAACAACGTTATGCCAGGGGCTCTTATGGAAGTCACACCACTTCCCGATATCTTTCTTCGTCTTCCCATTGTCCTTCTTTGCTTGTGGATTGGACTGGTTGTCCCGAGGTTACCCATATTTTCTTTGTTCTTTGTTCTACGGGTTGGGGCTGCCCTTTTCCTGCTTCTTCTGTGAGGGGTTCCCAGACCCAAACTACCGTGTCTTTTGTTTAAGCTTCTGCTCAATTTTGACGACATATCGATAGACGGGGCCCAATGATGAGATGTCCAAAAAATCAATTTATGTTTGGATGTATCTATGTAGATCTCCGCCATACTTGAGAAGCAGATGTCGCTCAGAGTCTTTGATACCCAGCTTGGTGCGCAAGGTATGGAAGAGATTGGTGAATTCTGGCACTGTTTGGTCTCTTTCCTGCCGCAATGTGGTCCATCTTGTATAGAAGTCATCATAACTCCCAACATGGTAGTATTGTTCCTTAATAACATCCATGAAGGAACCCCAAGTGGGTGCAACTGCAAATAATGTGGATCCCTCTATTTCCTTTTGCTGACAGAAAGTCTCCCACCACTCTTTGACATAGGGGACGGCCTTGAGGAGTGCAAATGTAATCTTTTCTCTATTAGAAAAGTTGTGGACAGAAAAATACCCTTCTAGAAGGTTTAACCATTTATCTACGACATCCGCATCTATTTTACCTTCAAATATAGGAATATCAAAATTGATCTGTACCTTGAAGGGGGTGGCGCCTTCGCTTGAGGTGGATACGTCTCTTGTTGGTAGTCGTCGAAGGATTTGTGCAAAGTTGTCCATCATCTCGTTCCTCTATTGCTCCAGGGCTTCCTCGAGCAACATTTTGAAAGGATATCATGTCCCGTCGTCTTTATTTTCACCCACCATGGACGGTTTCTTGGGTGTGTGAGAGAATTTGTCCTTAAGAGAAACAAGCTTGAGACCCAACTCTCTATACCTTGACCGTGTTGGGGACATGCATTAAAAAATGGCAAGGAGCAGACCGTTGTTATGCCACTGATCTAGATTTATGAGCGGAACAAAATGAAAACACAGACTTATAATATTAACACAGAGACACAATGAAAAATAATAGAGATACAATAAAACTTGACTTCTATTAAATAAGAAATATGCTGAAAATTGTAAAACGCAGAATGAAAACACGCTTGCTAGAATGGTGGCGGCTTATCTTTGAGAAGAGATGTGACGACTACTCTCATTCGCAAGAAGATGAGTACAATGAGGCTCTGAAGGAATTTTTACAATAAACATGAATGCCAAAAACCTAACCCTAGGAGATGGAACGCCAAAAGTCATGTGGGCCCCGTTGGGTTAAGTTAGTATATCAACTTCCCGGGGTCGTAACTTTTACATACGATCTCCGTTTAGGGCGCACAATAGCTCATTGGAAAGGTATGGACGAAGAAATTCATTTTTGGGGCTCAATCAAAGCCTTTAACTATTTTTGAGTTGCCCTATCATGAAAAAATGACGTTTAGGCCCTCAAAATGGCCCCAGAAGTTTGGGACCCAAAAACTGCTAAAAATAGTAAATTGCCAAAAGGCTGTTTTGAGCCAGTTGGAATAGGTGGGTGGCCACCGGGATCCTCCTGGATCAATGAGATTTTTATGATGAAACTTTACCAAAAAATTATGTACAACACAACCCAACTAGGAGCATATAAACACTCTATACCAACATGGTTGCTATGTAGCTCAAAGCGATGCCTGGGTTTGTGTCCAACTAGTCCTCCTATCTTTCGTTAGTCTTTTATAACAGTCTTGGAAGGGGATCTTGTTTTTGTGGCATGTTGTTTGTAATGCCATGTTTCCATGACAAAATCAACCATTTAATAACTTGGTTAGGATGTCTTTACTTAAATGAAAATTAGATTTATAATGATCTATCATTAGACAACTCAATATGTGAGTTGTTGTTTAATAACCATTTGATGTGTTTATGCAACTCACGTGGTTAATTTCCATTTGCAATACATACAAGCACTTTAACTCTTTATAAATAAATAGGATCCCATTAAGAAGTTGGAAAGGAAGAGAGAGGATCCATCAAAAACATCCTGCAAGGAATATACAGAGAATGTCTCCACAATGACGATGCTAAGCCATATGAAAAATGCTCAGTTAATCTTCCTTGTATGATTCATCTATAGATTCTGATTCTTAGGAAGATGAACCACTTAATCAACACTGGCCCTACTGTTATTGTGAAGGGCATGGAAGATAAGAGGATGAGGAAGAGGAGAGAGCAACATACATTATTAATACCTACAACGTCCACCGAGATCCCCCAAAGGTGGTCTCAGTCCTTAAAAAACCCATACTTGGTATATTGTCTTTATTTGTTTTTTTAGTTATTTACAAAAGTGTTATCTAATATCTAGAAGAGAATAATTATTTACAACTAGTTATGTATTAGAAACTTACAACCACTGCTTCCTACGATCTCTAGTATTTTATGTGCTTGTGTTGATGGAGTGGCCTAGAAGTAATGATGGTGGATGAGATAGATGTTTCCAAATTAGTGGCTTCGTTTGTTGTTGCTCCATGCCTTGTAACACAAACAATACATAGAAAAAATTGAGGCCAAAGAAAATGGTGTAGAGCCTAAAATTTGGTACTTATTCCTTTCCTTGTAAAAACTGTAATAGATGAATTTTTATCAAAGAACTAGTTGTAGAATGAAATGAGGTGAGGTATTTGTTGGCGGATTGACTAATAAAATTTTGTTAAATTCATAGGGTTCATGTTTTTTTTTTCGTTTGATATTTGTGGTAGCTTTACCACTTGCAACATCCTGGGCATGGCAAGGGCATTAATTTGTTCAATTGTGTGCCTCTATGGGCAAAAATTACCAATACGAATAACTCAAAAGATAACTAGGAAGGAGTAGGACATGTGAATTACCATGTTGACTATTGAAGATGAATGTCGATAAATATGTACCATGGTAAATATTTAATCATATAGTGGAGGGGTGATCAAGAATCACTTATCAAGTGGAAGAAGAAGTGAGCTTGTGAGAAATGGGAATGGGAATATAATAAGAAATGTTGATCTTGATTGCAATGCTTGGAGTAGGTGGTGGAGGATCAAGTAGAGTAGGAAGTGGAGGATCAAGTAGTGGCTCCATGCAACCTTCTAGGTGGACCACCCTTCTTGAAAATCTAGATACCTAGCCACCAAATTAATAACATAAGTAAATAAGTGCGAGAGAGCAATTATGCTCATCAAAGATACTATTTTTTCCCAATGTTAAAGTAAGGGAATTTACATTTGAATTGTTTTTACGAAGTAGGAAAATGGATATGTTACTTAGGGCTACTGACCTAGCCTTGATACAATCTCAAGATCCTGACGTGGAATTGCATCATTGTGTGCAGACAAAACCTGACCACTTGAAATAACTTGATGATGGTCTGTAAGGGGGCATACTTCCACTCTTGCCATATTCCCTCTAGGTTTTGGGCCGTTAAACAAGTTTTCGTACATCTGAGGAGGACGAACTCTTAACCAATAAGAAGCACTTTAAGGTCACACTCCAAAATAAAAAAGGTGGTTTTCACCCAAATCTCCATGTAAAAGAATGTTAGTTATCCCATACTAGTCATCACCTAGGTTGTAACATAGGGGTATTGTACTTTCTTCAAATGCTTTATTACGTCGAAAGGCGTACACCTATTGACAATGGGCACAATTAATGATCTTTTAACCTTATTTAATCTTAAACCCTAATCTGATGGCTATGCATTGAAGATGCTGACATATTCTTAGTCGTCCTCCAAAATCAATGGATTAGA
>ML778077.1:1155469-1200819 GCA_009831015.1 Picea engelmannii | reverse complement strand
AGTGTCTATATGGATCATCCCCACCGTTTACGAACCATACAGTCGCCGCCATTGGATTTGGATTTCGTGGCGAGGAGGATTGGCGACCATAATTAATGGAAAAAGATTCACGGAAATCATATTGCATGCCTGCATCTCCACGTATTCGAAGATATATAAATATAACTACTTCGCAGAAGAACCATGCAGGTGTCAGCCTGAGGCAGTCTGCCTTTCACGCCCGTCTTTGTCATTTCATTTTCCTGATGTAATCATTCGTTCCTTCTCTGTTTTCTATTTCATTCCCAAAGTCATAGAGAATTTCCTGTTACTATTCCTCCATAGATCTTCAGAGGGTGCCCTTCATACAATCCAAGCAGCAGGGATTCATATTCTTCTCTTTTCTCATCCATGGAAGCTCTCACGGCAATCGTAGCCTGCAATCCCAGATGCCTCTGTGTTTCTTCTCAGCTACCCAAAAGCTCAAAGGCAGGATTGATATCAGTCTCTTCTTCGGTATCCCACTTAGGAAGTGTGGGTAAGAGGTTAGGCAGAGGCCAGCATGTTGATTCCTCATGTATTTGGCATCAGCAGAGGATACGGGCACAGTATTCTCCAGGAAGCAGACTGCGGGATTCGAACACAGTCACTGAAGGGACGGGCTTCAGGAACGAGGATCTTCTGATAGAAAGAGCCGAGGGTGCGCTGAGAGATGGAGTTATGGCACCTGCTAGAGAACCCGGAGTTGAGGCACCTGCTAAAGAACCCAAGCTCTCTTTACTCGATGTCCAACAAGGTAAATGCACTCGTAAAGCCTTAACCAGGATTATAATTCTTTACAGTAGGTAAGCACGCCATAATTAAAATTCGTTTTTTTATTTGCATACCAAAAGCAGATCCCCCACACCCACTCCCCTAAAACACCAAAAGTATTTTTAGCTAATCTATTTCAGTGGGGTTGTGGTTAAGCTGTGAGGATGTCAGGTCACCAATTCCCCTGCAGCCACAATTAAGCAGTTAGAGTCCAGCTGCAAGCCCTTGGTGAGTTTGACAGAAGAGTATCCCGGTCATGGCAGCTTTGCCAAAGTGTTTATACTCAGTGGTTGGTTACTCAAGGGTAGTTTCTCTCACACAAGTTGGTGCAAAGTGCTTATATTCAGAGAAAAGCAGATCCCCCACACCCACTCCCGTAAAACACCAAAACGTATTTTTAGCTAATCTATTTCAGTGGGGTTGTGATTAAGCTGTGAGGATGTCAGGCCACCAACTAAGGTTCAATTCCCCTGCAGCCACATATAAGCAGTTAGAGTCCAGCTGCAAGCCCTGGGTGATTTTGACAGAAGAGTATCCCGGTCATGGCAGCTTTGCCAAAGTGTTTATACTCAGTGGTTGGTTACTCAAGGGTAGTTTCGCCCACACAAGTTGGTGCTAAAGTGCTTACATTCAAAGGTCTGTCCCTCAAGGGTAGTTTCACCTGCACAAGTAGGTGCCAAAGTGCTTGCATTCAGTGGTCTGTCCCTCAAGGTTAGTTTTACCCGCACCAAAGTGCTTAAATTCAGTGGTTTGTCCCTCAAGTGTAGTTTGGACCCCATAAGTTTGCACGAAAGTGCTTACATTCAATGGTCTGTCCCTCAAGGGTAGTTTTGCCTGCACAAGTTTGCACCAAAGTGCTTACATTCACTGGTCTGTACCTCAAGGGTAGTTTCACCAGCACAAGTAGCTGTCAAAGTTCTTACATTCAGTGGTCTGTCTCTCAAGGGTGGTTTCGCCAGCACAAGTAGGCGCCAAAGTGCTTACATTCAGTGGTCTGTCCCTCAAGCGCAGTTTTGGCTGCACAAGTAGGCGCCAAAGTGCTTACATTTAGTGATTTGTCCCTCAAGGGTAGTTTCAACTGCACAAGTAGGTGCCAAAGTGCTTACATTCAGTGTTTTGTCCCTTAAGGGCAGTTTCGCCGACACAAGTAGGTGCCGAAGTGCTTACATTCAGTGGTCTGTCCCTTAGGGGTAGTTTTGACTGCACAGGTTGCCACCAAAGTGCTTACATTCAGTGGTCTGTCCCTCAAGGGTAGTTTTTCTTGCACAAGTAGGCGCCAAAGTGCTTATATTTAGTGGTTTGTCCCTCAAGGGTGGTTTCGACTATGCAAGTTGGCGCCAAAGTGATTCCAATCAGTGGTTGGTTCCTCAAGGGTAGTTTCACCCACACAAGTTAGCACGAAAGTGCTTTTATTAAGTCCACTGTCCCTCAAGGATAGTTTCGTTCACACAAATTGGTGCCAAAGTGATTATATTCAATGGTTTGTCCCTCGAGGATAGTTTTGTTTGCAGAAGAAAGTGCCAAAGTGCTTATATTCAGAGGTTGGTCTCTAAAGGGTAGTTTTTCCCTCACACTTGGCACCAAAGTGCTTACATTTAGTGGGCAGTCCCTTAAGAGTAGTTTTGCTTGCACAAGGAAGTGCTTACTTTCAGTTGTTGGTCCCCCAAGGGCAGTTTCAACTTTCACTTGCACAATAGGTGCCAAAGTGCTTACATCCATTAGTTGTTACCTCAAGATTAGTTTCATGGTTCACCTGCACATGTGGGTGCTAGAATGCTTACATTCATTAGTTTCTCCCTCAAGAGTAGTTTCACCTGCACATGTAGGTGCCAAAGTGCTTATGTTTATTCATTGGAAGTAGGCACTAAAGTGCTTACATTCATTGGTTGGCCCCTTGAGGGTGTTTTGCTACACCAATAGGTGCCAAAGTGCTTACATTCATTGGCTGGTCCCTCAATGGTAGTTTTGCTTGCAAGAGTTGGCGGAAAAGTGCTTACGTTTTGTGGACGACCCCTTAAGGTTAGTTTTGCCTACACAAATAGGCACCAAAGTACTTACATTCAATGATTATTCCATCAAGGGTAGTTTCACTTGCACAAGTAGGCGCCAAAGTGCTTACATTTAGTGGTCAGTCCTTGAAGGGTAGTTTCACCTGCACAAGTAGGTGCCAAAGTGTTTACATTTAGTGGTCATTCCCTCGTAGTTTCACCAGTGCTAGTAGACACCAAAGTTGTTACATTTATGCTCAGTTCCTCAAGGATGTTTTCACTGCACAAGTAGGAACCAAAGTTTTTATGTTCAATTTTTGGTCCCTCAAGGGTAGGTTCAATTGCATAAGTAAGTCACTTGTGGTGCCCAACCTCATAAGGCTAGAGATAACACTTCTATTTGAGCTTAAAAGTGAGACACTTTAAAAAAATCCTTTCTCTAATCTTTGACTTCTCCCTTGTCATTTACTTTTTCTATCCAAAAGCCAGTCTCACTTATATTTTATCTATGCCTTGCTTATATATATTTTTATTCTTTTATTAATACTTTTCTTCTTTTTCTATTTTATCCCACTAACTACGATATCTATCTATTATTCTCCTCTCACACATTTGCAACACCTCTCTTACTCTTCATTTCTCCTTTGATGATGGGTGACGTGTTCACTTGAAATACATTGGACTAAAAAATCATTAAGCAAATACAATACAAAAATCTTTAATAACTATGTCAAACTATGAAAGCCTACATTCCAATAAAAAATCTGTCTAATAATAGTGTGCTCCAGCATCAAGGCCTTGTAGCTTGAAACCTTTGAACCTCCTCGTTCAATCTTCAACACAAAACATATGTTGCAACAAAATTTTTCCAACAATTCTTGTGTAAGTCTCTTGAGTTCAGTGTCAGGCACCCATGTACATAAACTTTGGGCAAGTTCTTCCATTTGACTAGGTACTGTTACACCTCATATTTTATGAGGTTCCACTTTGTGATTTTCATCACATTGGTGGGATTTGTTGCTGGTATCTTGGATCATTGGATCGACTTGGGGGGATTCATATTCATGGAGCCCCTTCTCTTCATGGCATTGGATCATTTGATGGAGGTATTTAGTTGGGGGAGTCTCACTTTTCCTTGGTTGGATGATTATGCTTGCTGGTTTGGTGGTCTTCTCACTTGGGTTTGCCTTGTTGATCACCCCTTGGTTGCATATTTGATGGTAATGGAGCATGCTATCTCATTTTGGTGTGGTTGTGGTGTACTTGCTTATCTTGGATATGTTACATCTTGTTCTTGGATGATGGTTCTAGCCTCCCAAGGGGTTGGAGGATGGTGTTAGGAGGTAGATGTTTCATGATATTGTTGGAGTTTCTTAGTGACTTTTGCATGGTCATGTTGTATTATTGATGTCACTAGGAGGGTGTGTTCTACATATTCTTCTTGTGTTGGATGTGTGGTGGGGACATACTTGATGATTGGATTGGTCGGCATTTTCTATTGTCCCCTTATCTTATGATGTTGATGTGGTTAGATGATATGTGTTGTGGTAGTGCAATTTTCCTTGGTGGGATTTCCCTAGGTGATATGACTTGATATTGTAACATTTGTTGGATATCAACTAGGTTGGAATGTGTTTGATGATGCTAGTTCCCTTGTGGATGTACTTTCCCCTAAGTTTTAGTTAGAGTGGGGGGGCACTACATACATCTTTGATGATCAAGCCCTCTCCTAAGGTTTGATGAGGTTTTATCATGTTATAGTAATTTGTTGGTGTGCCCTAAGTTCAAACCTAGGTGGAGCTTCTATTTTGTCATTGTGTTTTTATCATGGTGGTCTTTGCTAGGAGATATAACTTGTTTACATGGTACAACATTTGTTGGAGTGCACCATCCCTCATTGGAAAATACGTTCATGTTGATTTAATCAATTAGTGGCTATTGAGAGGTTGGACCATGGTTTTATTTGAGCATTAATCTTTGTGCACACATTTTGAGGTAGTGATGAGAAGACTTCAAAGACTTAGCCTACACCTACACTTAGAAGTAGTGAGCAGATTAACCAGAAGAAGAAGAAGAACCATGACTATGCATAAGGTAAGGCATCCCTTGTTTGTCATTGCTGCAGGAAGAAAGGCCATGAGCCATAGTACTCAAAGGCATTGTCATTTTGTGGGAAGAAAGGCCATTGTGAGGCATCTTGCTGGGAGAACTAAGCCACATGGCACAGGATTGAATGGTTTCAGAGGAAGAATGGAAAGAAGACTTCCCCAATCCAACAACGAACTCAGAGGCACATGGAGAGGAGTATGTCAAGTAGTCCATGTTACAACAATAAGAATTTTTACCATCACTGCCAGTAGAGTGGACATTGGGAAGCAAAGTGTTGGTAAATTTATCCAGAGCTTCATCCCAGAAATTGCACAATCAAGAGAAGAGTGTGGAGAGTGAAGAGTAAAGAGGATGAAGAGTTCCCTGCATCTCCAGTTGAAGGGGTAGAAGCTGTCCAAAGAGTTATAGCAGCACAGGAGGTCAACATCACCGTCGAGGAGGACATTGGGTTGATGCCAACAGCCAAGGCAACCCCATTCCAGTTGTTACCTGCAATCTTTCAAAAGAAGTTTCCCTTCATGGAGATGTATCAGAGATTGGTGTAGGGATGTCAATGATAGACCCTTGTCCTTGTATTGTCCAAATCTTGAGGCATTCCCTCGTCCTCAAGACTGTAGCCTATTGATGATTCCCCCCTATAGTCATACATGTGTAGGATTTGTCGAATCTTTGGGCGGAAAAGGGTGCTATGATTGCACACCAAGGTTGTCATCCAAATGACATTGTTGCAGAGACAAAGTGCTTGTAAGCATGTGCAAGCATTGGAGTGTTGTTTACATGGCAGGAAGCAATTGATCCTAGTAGAAGAACACGAACCACACTTCCTTTCACGGGGTCGCTACGTGAGGGAGTAACTGTTGGGATCTCACTGAACATACACAGACCATCATTCGACTTGACTTCATTGATTGGCAAGATGGACCGTCTGCAAGTCTGAAAAAGATGGGAATGAATTTTAATTGCAGAGTTCGGATCTAGAGATTGCTCAGCGCTGAGAGTCAGTGAGCAGACTTCTACATTGCAAGAAAAAATGAGCTAGGAACCAGAGGCAGAGCCATAGCTAGAACTGGAGCTAGTAGCTAAAGCCACGAGCTAGAGCCAGAGTCAGAGCTGTAGCCAGGTGCTAGATTCAGAGCCATGTTCCAGAGAAGTAGATAGAAGGCCCATTGATTCATATTGGTTTTGTCTAAGCTTTTGGAGACCAAAAATCCTCTCAATGGGGAGGTGTGATCTGAAATGGATCCAAACACGAGAATGGTTGTAAGACTCAGTTCCTGCAAGTGTAATTTGAAAATAAAAAAAGGTTAGTAATTATGTAAAAGACAATGCAAAGAAAGTGGAATAAGACAAAGGAGAAGAAAACATGAATTAATTAAAACAAAAAAATAAAATAGGAGAGAAAAGACCGAGGAATGCGAAATGAAAGGTCATACTTGTTGGCCTTTCCATTACTCCAACTCTCCCTATTTCTTTTTGGACTTTCACTCTCAAAGGGTCCTTTTTGGCTAGGAGGAGAGAATGCAAACGAGGAGCCGTTCAAATTGTTGAATGGCCATAGAGCCACAAGTTGCATTGTAACTGGGGATTCTCAAAATAGATTGAGCGAGCATTGAATGTTGGTTTTCCCATTTGGGTTTCTAGGGCAAACAATGTCTCATATGCAATGCTTTTTTTGTGTATGTTTGATTTACTGTGCTAATTTGCTTACAACATTGATTAGGAGTCTCTTTGTATTTTTAATGGCTGCCAGTGGACATTGAGAGTGTATGGAATGGGCATTTATAATTAGAGTTATAAATTTTTTGCATACTCTAGGTTTGCTTTTCCATTAGAGATACCAATTGCTAGTAAATCCCCACCATTGGATGTGCCCAATCGGTCTCAGAGATCAATGGTTTCCATTTCGGAGTTGTTGCAATAAGTTAGGGGGTTTCTAAATTGGATGAAGGATTTTTTTTGGACTGTTGGGTGACTTGAGATGGCTGAGCCATTTTTCCTTCTGAGTATTGGATTGAATGTTGAGTGATTTCTTCCTCCCTGAGCCATTTTTCTCATTAATTGACAGGTTGTACGGGGCTGTATGGGTTGTACGTTAGTGTGGCTCTGCGTCTCATGTTTTGGTTTGGCATTTCATGACTTGGCTTGATCATTGGCATAGCATCTCTACTAGTGTGCTGTGTTAACAATTCACTATAGCCAGATTATAATCGTACCTCTTCAGAGAATCAGAGAAATCATCTACAACATCTAAATACTCCAATGTTGAAATCAATTGCGTTGAGATTTTGCTTGGTTAATGTAATTGCTTGTTTGTTGGGAGCAATCATATGTAATGACTAATCAGTAATCACTATAGAGTTAATTTCTATTCATTGGATGCTGAATAATTAATTGGAAATCACAACTGTGATCCACATCCAATGTGTATTTCCTTGGGCGAATCAATAAGTGTCCCACAAGATTCAAACTTTAATTAAAAGTCGCAACGAACATCCTACAACAAACTAGTCGTCCTTGTGTTGATCACTGGTCCATTGCTTGTATAAGTATTGTGCTCATTCCTTAAACCTTCATGTGTTTGGCTGACATACATTGTAAATGCATTCTGAACAGTGGTGAGGCAAACTGTTTTTATTTTGCTCAATTGCATCCAGTTAATGACCTCTAGCCATACATTTGGGTGTCTCTTTATCTACTTGGCCACACACACACACACACACAAACATATACGATCCATTAATTGTAGTGAACTGTGATTGGGAAAATGTGTATCGTTGAAGGAGTTGGATATAACTTTTGTTGCAAATAGAGATATGTGCTGGTGTAGTAGAGTTTTAATTGGCAGAGCTCTCACATATATAGGAAAAGGGAACTTTTTTAGTTTTATATATATATGCACAATTACTTTGTCAAGTGTGTTGTCCTGTAGGAATTAACAGAGCTAGAGTGCTATGTGGAGATGGTTATAGCATCTTATTAAGGGCTGCACTTGAACTTTGTGTATTTCAGAATTTCTTACCACAATGGTTAGCATACATCTATTGGCCAGTTTGTTCCACCCACAACAACAACATGAGTTGGCTTGGATTGTGCCATAGCAAGCGGTGTAACCAAATTTGAAAGAGAGCCATCCCTTTATGCCTATTGGTGATTAGCATTTGAGAATACTTGCACTCAGATTGCATTGATAACAAAGAACTGATTATCTTATTTCCACTGAGAATTCTGTGGGTGAAATGAATAGGCACAGTGGATTGGCTCCTATTGGGCACTCATTGGAACCTGCACATACCAATAGAAGCTTTTGGAACCAGCCTACACTGAGAATGGATGCCTTGTAGCCATTTTGAGAATAGAGATCTTTGTAGAAGACAAAGAAACATAAATTGTAAGTTAATTCCACAAAGTACTCTCTCCTTTGAGAAATGAGTGGACTATAAGCCCCTTGTTTATGGATTGTGTGAACATTAGTTCACTTTCCTGTATCTATTTGGCATTGTTGTAGTCGAAATTGTGAACTCCGGTGGATGTTGATTTGTATCCATCTAGTCACATGGTCTTGCCTCTTATTTCTTCTTGACAGGTTTGACTAGTGATTTCGGGGGTTCTCATGCATTCCCAAGAAGAACACATGTCCCCAAGTTGGAGCCTATAGTTACACCTCATATTGTATGAGGTTCCACTTTGTGATTTTCATCACATTGATGGGATTTGTTGCTAGTATCTTGGAGCATTGGGTTGACTTGGGGGGATTCATATTCATGGAGYCCCTTCTCTTTGTGGCATTGGATCTTTTGATGGAGGTCTTTGGTTGGGGGAGTCTCACTTTTCCTTGGTTGGATGATTATGCTTGTTGGTTTGGTGGTCTTCTCACATATGCTTTCCTTGTTGATCACCCCTTGGTTGCATATTTGATGGTTATGGAGCACACTGTCTCATTTTGGTGTGGTTGTGGTGTACTTTCTTATCTTGGATATGTTACATCTTATTCTTGGATGATGGTTCTATCCCCCCAAGGGGTTGGAGGATGGTGTTAGGAGGCARATGTTTCATGATATTACTGCCATTTCCTAGTGACTCTTGCATGGTGATGTTGTGTTATTGGTGTCACTAGGAAGGGGTGTTCTACATGGTAATCTTGTGTTGGATGTGTGGTGGGGACATACTTGATGATTGGATGGTTAGCATTTTCTATTGTCCCCTTATCTTATGATATTGATGTGGTTAGATGATATGTGTTGTGGTAGTGCACTTTGCCTTGGTGGGATTTCCCTAGGTGATATGACTTGATATTGTAACATTTGTTGGATATCACYTAGGTGGGAATGTGTTTGATGATGCTAGTACCCTTGTGGATGTACTTTTCCCTAAGTTTTAGTTAAAGTGGGGGGGGGGTACTACATACATCTTTGATGATCAATCCTTTAGTTAGAGTGGGGGATACTACATACAACTTTGATGTGCTTTTTCCTAAGTTTTAGATAGAGTGGGGGGTACTACATACATCTTTGGTGATCAAGCCTTCTCCCAAGGTTTGATGAGGTTTTATCATGTTATAGCCCTATGGTGGTGCACCCTAGGTTCAAACCTAGGTGGAGGTTCTGTTTTGTCATTGTGTTGGATATCATCTAGGTGGGAATGTGTTTGATGATGTTAGTACCCTTGTGGATGTACTTTTCCCTAAGTTTTAGTTAGAGTTGGGGGGGTGGTACTTCATACATCTTTGATGATCAATCCTTTAGTTAGAGTGGGGGATAGTAGATACTACATACTACTTTGATGTACTTTTTCCTAAGTTCTAGTTAGAGTGGGGGATACTACATACATCTTTGATGATCAAGCCTTCTCCCAAGGTTTGATGAGGTTTTATCATGTTATAGCCCTTTGGTGGTGTACCCTAGGTTCAAACCTAGGTGGAGGTCCTGTTTTGTCATTGTGTTGTTAACATGGTGGTCTTTGCTAGGAAATAGAACTTGTTTACATGGTACAACACTTGTTGGAGCGCACCCCCCCATTCGCAAACATGTTCATGTTGATTTAATCAACGAGTGACTATTGAGAGGTTGGACTATGGTTTTATTTGAGCATTAACCTTTGTGCACACATGTTGTGGTTGATTTAACTATTTAATGGTTACTTTAATCCATTTTATTACCTTGGAGGTTAATTGCTTGAGCATACTACACCTGGTAAGTGGTAACTATTCATACTTGGAGGGGTTTATTTGGATGAGAGTTAGGGTTTTCGATGGAGCGCTCCTCTCTTGGGCATAATTATCAATGAAGGCATGGCTGGTTATTATTTTATTGTTGGAGAGGTCGACACACTTCTCTAGGGTGCACTCTCTTGTGCACATGGTTTGGGGGAATTAGTTGATGGTATTGGAAAACAACACATGGTTTTAGCATGAACATTAATGAGGTCTAACCACTTTTGACACTTCCTCCTAGGGATCACTTTACATGTAGATATTTTATTATTTGTTGTGTGGTTGAAGTAGTTACATGGCATAGTTTTTTAGGGCACACCTCTTCTAGGTGCTCTCTCATCTTTATTGCATGGATATTTAAGCTACATTTGTTATCTTTTGACCTTCATTGGAGAGTGCCCTCACCTCTTTGACTTGGTACATATATTAATTTATTGGAGGTGGTTATGGAGGGCTTTTCTTGAGAGGTGTGTGGCATACTTGGAGGGCCACACTTGGCACATCGCGTGTTCTTGCTTGGTCTTCTTTCTGTTATTGGAGCATTATCTTGGAGGACGCACTTGTGGAGATGGTCCACTTACTATTTTTGGATTGACCACTTCCTTTCTTGTGGTGCCCTCCATCTAGTTGGCACTTTGCACATTTATCTATGGAGTTGGTTGCCTTGGGATTCACACATGTGGATTGGTTGCATGCATCTTGTGGATCACTTATTATTTTTGGATGGTTGTTATGGAGCATTCTCCTAGGAGGATTATTTTGTTGTTTTATCTCTCATGCACCTTGGAGGGCACACTTTTTGAGATTTTCTAGGTGGACCCTTGAGCACATCCTTCTAGGTTGAAGATTATTTTATTATATTTTGCATGCATCCATCTTGGAGGATGAATTCTATGTGGACCTCTTGCATGCTGACTTGATCGTCATGGCTATTTTTGGTAGTAGCCCTCTCTTGGAGATCTCCATTGTGTTATTCTTCCTGTTTTTGGATTTGGGCGAGTTCTCTTAGAGAAGCTAGTGTCCACATAGCTTGACATGGTCAACCATAGATTGAGGAGGGATCTAACTACTCCATTTTAATATTATTTCTTTGACTTGTCATGGAGTTAGTTAGCAAATAATAGTTTTTTATTGTAAGAGAGAAGAGACTTCCTCCATAAAAATGAGTTTTCTCTCCATTGTAAGGGTTGTTGAGACTTTGGGGATCGAGGAGCTCTCTCTTGGACTACATTTGTACATCTTATGCTTGGAGCTTGATGCAAGATTGGAGGTATAGTATCTTGTTTATGTGAGGCTTTCATGTTTGCAACATATTTTTCATATGCTGATTTTTGTTGTAGGAAACCCTTGTAGCATGTTATGAATGCCTTGTAATGAACTATGCTTCATTTGGATAGAGTAATATGACGATTTGATCTTCTTATCGCTAATGAGAGGAGTCCACTCATCAACCACATCATGAATACACGTGCATAGGAGTTACTAATCACCATGGAGAAGGGGACGACCCCATCAAACCAAGCAAAAACAATATAATAAGCAAAATGCCTCAACATGTGTGCAAGAAAGGGGAGCACTTCACTCAATTAAGCCCCAAATCCCATACTAAACATGTCTAGTTGTGAAAAGTAACAACATAAGCTAGGGCACCCCATGTGTAAGAAAAAAATGAGGTCAAATCATAGTCAAACCATTGTTAAATCATTGCAATCAACCTCAAAATGTCTGCATAAGGCAAGCGCTCCACCTAGGATAACCATATATGATATCACAACATAAAACATGCGTGAAATACATCAAGAAACGCTAGGGCATTCAAGTTTGAAAGCCTCTATCATAGGGAACTTCATCAAAACACCTCCAAACCATAATGGAACCATACAAAAGTGATTAAAAACATTGGGTTGTTACCCCTCATTTTGCATGAGGCCTATACTAGTGAATGTTTTCACTACCATTGTGATTTTCATCACAAAGGGCTTTGGATGGATAGGGTTTTCACTTGGTTCCTTGTAGTGTTGATGACATGGATGATGGTGTGCTAGAGGTTTTGATGGTGTTTTTCTTGGTACACTCCCTTATCATAAAGGGATAACATTGCACTGGATCATGTGATGTTCTAGTTTCGATATTTTGCTAGATGATTTGATATGAGTGTTGATATAATGGTAGTTGCGGGAGGTATTAATCTCTACGTGTAACCTTTGACGAGACTAGAATATTCTGGGAAGCAAGAGAAACCCTAAATAGATGTGTAGAAACTCTAGAAGTCACGTCGACTCAATAAAATAATTAATATTTAAGTGTTAACCTCTAAAAGAAGAAGCCGGCCTGGACAAATGACAAAGAGCAATATAAATAAGAGGGTGCTAGAGCTCATTTGTCATTCACACTCTCACAACTCACACAGACTAGTGGTGCACAAGTTTTGGAGAGGGAGTGCAGTTGCAGCTACTACAACTGGGATTTTGGCTTTTGGTTATGGTTGGACTTTCTACTTGGTTATGGTTTGGACTTTTTGCCTTGGTTATGGTTTGGATTCCTTGCTTGGTACACTAGTCTTGGAGAGAGATACGCTATCTTGGTTGGCTACTGGTTTTAAGGTTTGCTTTCAGAATTATTCTGTCTGTCAAGGTTAAAGGTGCTCGGGGGTGGCTTCGTGCTTATGGTTGGGTGACAATATTTCTATATTGTCTATGGAAAAACGAGCACATCTCTTTATTTCTAACAGGTTATGGGCCCACACTATCTTCAAACAGTCTAACCACTAGAAGATAGATTGGGAAGTTATTTGTTAAGCTCATTGTGGCACTGGCTACATCTGCAACTAGGTTTTCTGATTATGCAGTTGCAACAAACCCTAACCCATGTGTTTGGGCACTTCTGATGAAGCGTTTGACCTAATTCCTTGACATCCTAGTGCACCTCTTCGTACCCTCAACTAGCAAAAACGTCAGGTTTGAATTTTTGGTCAAAGTCAAAGTCAAAGTTTGATTGGTCAAGGTCAAAGGTTGACTAGTCAAAGTCAAAGGTTGACTTCTGGTCAAATTGATTTTGTGGTCAAAGTTGAAGTTTTAGAGTTTTTAGCTTGTTCTAATCATTGAATCTTCTGATTGAGTTTCTAATCTCTTCTTGTCAAGATGGTATCTAGTTTCAGATTGGAAGACAACCTGGAAGATGCTACAAGGTTTCAAAGGTATGCACTTGTATATGCTATCTAAGTTATATCATCTAGAAAAACATGAGTGTGTTTGCAGGGAAAGTACTAGAGATCTTGTCCAAGCTATAATCTTGGATTCAATGCATTCAAAAGAACAATCGCACCCTCCATAGCAAGTGAGGCTTCAGGTTCCAGGTTTGATTAACTTGTTAAAATATATATATATATATATATATATATATATATATCAAGGGTGATAGTTGCTACATTACAAATTATGAAAGCAATCTTTGAAAGATTCTATTATTGCTATGTGCAATGAATACTTGACTGCATATGAATACTATTGATATAAATGCTTATTGTACTTGTTCGCGAGATGAACTAACATCTTCTCTAGATACATATTTCTTGTTTGCTCTTGTTGTTCTTGTTCTGGGCAGGTACCCTTGTGATGAACAATCCTTGCAGAAGCTGACATAGAAGAAATTTATAAGGATGACACAACTGCCAAATGGGCAGCAATCAGAATAGATAGAAACAAACTCAAAGAGACTCAGAGGAGTCAGACTCGAAGGAAGTTAGGAATCAAAAGGAAACCAGAACAGGCTTGTGACACTTTGCAGAAAGCAAAGAGAGATGCAACAGACATAAGCATGGACTCTCTCAGATGGAGGGAGCCGATCACAGAATTCCAAAAGAAGAGCATGTATATTGCTCATTCAGGCATGAAGCCAGGATTAGGAGGGAGCTAATCCCCAATGATATGATCCATTGAAGAATCCGTGAATACTATGAAGTATCTGTCCATGTTCTTCATTACAAGTAGCAACCATGATAAGCGACATGTGTTCAACTTGACTCTAGAAGAAGTCTTCTTTGAAAAGAAGCCTTGAATCTCCTTGGTTGTCCATCTACATTTATGTTCCTATGGCGGAAGGAAAAAGTTGGAGTCTTCAGGAAAGAAGGGCATGTAATCTATAGAAGATTCCATGGACTCCAACATTAAAGAGAAACATGAGGAAGAACATGAAGATTCCAAGAAAGAAAGAAAATTCAGAACAACCAATTGAACCAGTTTGAACCCACTACAAGCGATCAAGCAGAAGGAATGGAAGGAAGCTGTGATGAAGAGCAATGTATGTGAGAAATTGTGAAAAAGACTTATAAATGGAAGCATTGATAGATACAAGGTGAGACTTAGAGCTAGAGGGTTCTCCCAGAAAGAGGGAGAATACTATGATGACATCCTTGTTCAGTAACCAGACATACCTCTACCTGAGCCATTATATCTCTTGCAGTATCCATGGGTTGGAGTTTACATTAGATGAATGTAAAGACTGTTCTTCTCAACAGAGTAATTGAAGACGAAGCATATGTAGAGAAACCTCAAGGTTTTGAGGTATACCAGAAAGAGACCCTTGTATGCAGATGAAAGAAGACCTTGTATGGATTCAAGCAACTTGGTGCAAAGCCTCTCATGTACAGCGGAAGCATGGTGAAAACTTCCTATGGCAGAGGAAGTATATTGAAATGGTTCTTCAGAAGTCTGGGATGATGGATTGCAAATCCATGGCAAAACTCCCATGATGATAGGTTTGAAGAAGTTGAGAGACTCTAATCCAGTAGACCCGTCTTTGTATCGACAATTGATTGTCCCGTTAACGTATTTAGAGAATACTCAGCCGAATATTTGCTTTGTGGGACATGATATACAATTGCATGGATTTATCGATTTAGTTTGGACAGGGAGTGCACATAACAGAAGAAGTGCTTCTTGGATATGTTTCAGTTTAAGCTTTGCACGATATCATGGGTTAGCAGGAAACAAAAGTCTATTGCACTCAACACTGCAGAAGCATAGTATATTGCTTCTTGTGATGCTTGTACGGAAGCAGTGTGGCTCCATAAGCTAGTTTTTGGACTGTTTGATCAGGTGCTAGATTCGACCATGATATATTGTGATAATCAAAGCTGTGTGAAGCTTTCAGAGAACTCGGTGTTCCATGACAGGTCGAAGCACATTGAGATGGAGTATTATTTTCTCCATGATAGAGTCTAGAGGGGAGAAGTGGTTCTCCAGTATATCTCCACAGATGAGCAGATAGCAAATATTTTGGAAAAGCCTCTGTCCAAGATGAAAAGTTGCGTACTTAAGGCACAAGATGGTACTCGTGGAGATGACTTCCTTATTGGAAAAGGAAGAGATTACTCCCAGGTTGGGAGGGAGCATTGATATGTTATTGATTTATGGGCAGTCATTTTCCAGTTTGGAAAATGGTCCAGGTTGGGAAGTCACCTTCCAGTCCGGAAAGTGGCCCAAGATTTCTGACAGACAGGCATTTTCCAGTTCGGAAAATGGTCCAGATCGGACAGTCATTTTCATAATGAAAATGGTCTGATAGATTGCTGATGTACCATAGACAACGATTCCCCTTGTGGCCAATGTGGGGGAATGGTCTAGGACAATCATTCTTCTTGGCAGTCACTCTGAGTAGTGGTCAAGCAGAATGGTCTACCTCTTCGGGCAATCATTCTTTCGAAGTTCACAGTTGTGTGCAGTTTCGAAGAATGGTCCGTTATAGGAGGTTGGTGTAGGACAATCATTTCCATTAGGAAATGGTTCAGACAATCATTCCCTAGGGAAAACTCATTCTCTCTAGGTTGCGCTGTGATTAGTGTCGGAAGAATGGCCCAGTTAGGTGAATGATCCAGGTTCAACAATCAGGGACAAACGTTCCCTAGGGCAGACTCATTCTCTCCAGGTTGCACTGTGATTAGTGTCGTAGGAATGGCCCAGTTAGGTGAATGGTCCAGGCTCAGAAATCAGGGACAGTTATTCTTCTATGCTTGGGAAGAATAGTCCAGATAGCCCATGGCTGATGTTTTTACTTTCTGAGGGCAGATGCTCTTCCAGAGCTCACAGATGTAAGTGGAGGAATGGCCCAGATGTCTCAATTTGTATCATGATATTGTTGATATCAGATGATATGATTGTTGTGGAGACTGTATGTCTCTGGACAATAGCTGTATGCTACCGTGGTGGATGTGATCCACTGATAGTGACTATGTGTCACTGGTTAGTAGCCGTGTGCTACTAGGAGTGGTTGTGTACCATTGGGTAGTAGTTGTGTACTACTATGAATAGACACAATTGTGTTCTATTGGATGGCATTGTTCTGATTGCCATGGAGACTACCACTAGTGTTGGAGATGATTTCCAGCTAGATGGATATTCAGTTTGTTGATGGGCAGACATTCTCCAGGCGAAGAATGGTCTAGGCAGGGCAAATTGCTGGTGGACAAACATTCTCCTTGTGGAGAATGGTCTTGGTTGACAGATTGTTGATGTACCATGGTCAATTATTCTTCTAGGACGTATGTCTGGATTAGAAGAATGGTCCGTCTCCTTGAGTTTATAGTAGTGACCAGAGTGGAGAGATTGGTACAGGTCAAACATTTTCCCTGAGTTCACAGTAGTGGCATGAGGGAAAATGGTCCACGGAAATCATTCTTCTAGGACGTATGTCCGGATTAGAAGAGTAGTCCTTGTATGCCATGGCATGGATTTCAGCATTTGTTGGAACAATTATTCTTCTAGGACATATGTCAGGATTAGAAGAATGGTTCTTGTATCACTTTGTGGAGTGAGTTACTTATTCGGCATCATGCCCGATTACTCAGATGGAGTATGGCTTCAAGAGATGATGCAGTTGATGCTAACAGATGATACGAATAGTGATGATGTTGCTTGTGAGTTGATCTACGTGATAATGAGATAGCCTGTGTGGCTATGACGATGCTATCGGTTGAATGGTTTGTTTGTGCTCAAGACCATTGCCTTAAATACCTCCCTAACTAGGAGGGAGTGTTGATATTATGGTAGTTGTGGGAGGTATTAACCTCTACGTGTAACCTTTGACGAGACTAGAATATTCTAGGAAGCAGGAGAAACCCTAAAAAAATGTGTAGAAACCCTAGAAGACATGTCGGCTCAATAAAATAATTAATATTTAAGTTTTAACCTCTAAAAGAAGAAGTCGGCCTGGACAAATGACAAAGAGCACTATAAATAAGAGGGCGCTAGAGCTCATTTGTCATTCACACACTCACAACTCACATAGACTAGTGGTGCGCAAGTTTTTGAGAGGGAGTGCAGCTGCAGCTACTGCAATTGGGCTTTTGGTTATGGTTGGACTTTCTACTTGGTTATGGTTTGAACTTTCTGCCTTGGTTATGGTTTGGATTCTTTGCTTGGTAGCCTTGGAGAGAGATATGCTATCTTGGTTGGCTACCGGTTTTAAGGTTTGCCTCCGGAATTATTCTGTCTGTCAAGGTTTAAGGTGCTCGGGGGTGGCTCGGGGGTGGCTTCGTGCCTATGGTTGGGTGACAATATTGCTATATTGTCTATGGAAAAATGAGTACATCTTTTTATTTCTAACAATGAGGACATATGGATCCCTTGGTGGGACACCCTAACACTTTGGGGCTAGGTGGGCATTGTATTGGCTTGATTATTTGGTTGGCTTCATCATGGCATAGAGTGCTTGGCATACACTCACCTTTCTACATGTGATTTATTAATTGCATGGATGGGTATGAACATGGTTTAAGCTCCTTTTTCTCCAATGCCTTAGCTCTTTTGGATGATTTTTACACATGGATGGGTTGCTCGTGGCGTGGAGCATGATTCTATGTAGAGTGCTCCCCTTCCTTGGCCTACATTTGGAGGCATATGCACATTCATCATCCCTTCATGCTAATCTTGATGAGGTTGTCCTTCTCCTTGATGAGTTGGTTGGATTCTTGGTGACTTGGAACTTGATTCATGGCTTATTTGACTCGCTCTTCCTTGGATCTACCACTTTACACATCTCCTCATGCATTATTGATCTACATGTGCCATCTTGGAGCATTGCTTGCACAACATGTTGAGGACGTCCACCTTGGAAGATCCACATGTCCACTTGAGAAGGTTGCTTGTATTAATGTCTATGCATTATGGTGGAGAATTATTGAGGGTCCAGGGGTTGTTGGTTATTTCACTTGTTGATGGAATGCTCCACCTTTGGAAGTTACATGGCACACTTTCTGTTGCTTGTTGATGAGACGTCTCACCTTGGGAGGAGTGTTTTGCACACATGTGAAGGTATATTGTTGGAGGATGTCTCTTATTTCATGGATATGGTTGAATATTAGTGATATTCCACATGTTGATGCCTTGTACCATAGATGCACTTGCTTGATTTGAGGATGGCGTTCACATTTAGAGCCTCTACTATTAATTGTTGATGGAACGTTTTCTTGGAGACCTCATGCATGCTATTTTTGGGAGTTTGACTTGGTTCATACCCTAATGATGAGGAAACGTCCACCATAAAGAAGAGGTCGGCCACCTTCTTTTGAGCTTTATTGCACATTTACTCACATTTGGAGGAGGACGTCTTACTCAAAGGGTTACACGTGCCATCTTATGGGATTTTCTACTTGGTCTTTGCATCCTTTGAGGAGGACATTTCACCTTGGAGAGCTACACATCCACTTTGGAGGAGATCTAGGTCTCAATTTCCAAAATGTGGTCATAATATAATCTTCTGACAAAAAATGACGCAGTTATGGTGTTTTCAAAATCTTCTGCTGGAAAATTCTCGTCGCATTTTGACCACTTGTTTGAGTAGCACCCCACCTTTATTGCTTGAGTGCTTTGGTTATTTTGGGAGATCATTATTGATGTATGCCCGTGGTGGGGAGCGCCCTAGCTCTTAAGGCCACGTAGCACACATATTTTTCCAGCTTACAGAGCCCGGGGAGAGCCCCCGAGTACTTCCCCTCATTTCAAGGATGGTATCCAGGATACACCTTCTAATTGTGCCAGAGTGCAGATCATATCCTCCACATATCCCTCAGTATTTCCTTCTCTGGTTGCCTTATCATCAACAAGTAAAAACAACAGTGCGCAAGGAGGCTGGGAAATGATGTAGGAAAACCTGTGATAATATGTGCCAAAACTGTATCAGAGGTAGTAGATTGTCCTGCTACTGGAATAGTTTTTTCATCCTCAAAACCCCATCAAATTGCTACCAGTAATTAATGCCTTAATTGGATGTGCTACAGGTGTCCTGAAACAGTCCTTTCACATGCTGCCTAGCTAATAAACAGATCTGAATAGAAGGCGCCCTGTTTGCAGAAACAGAGCTAGCCATTAAAATTCTCAGAACAGAAGCGCATCACTAGCTCCGAATATTCCAAACAAAGGAACTTTCACATTGGTATTTATACTTATTCTGTATGGAAATTGTCGGGTGTCGGCCCCAAGTCTTTTGCTAGGTCAGGTCGGTCCCAATACTAAACAATAACAGGTCAGCTCAAGGCAATTTAGACATGTGTCACCGCCCTTAATTTGTCATTTCTCCCACACAGGTCGGCTCAGTCCTTTTCCTTCTTATGTTAAGTGATCAGAAATTGAGGCCTGAAATGAGAGCGACCTCATCAACCCACCCAGAATGTTGAGCGCTTGATCCCTTTGCATGGTAATTTTCTGCTCATAATTCTGCCCATCTCAGAGTTATGGTTTGCTATCATGAAGTACCTCTTATTATCCCTCCTTTTGCTGGTGCTGCTCAGGGTAATAGGACAGATCTGCTGCTACAGGTCTTTAGAATATTTTTCAGGCTGCTTCAACGTCATGAGAAAAGGGTTCGTTGTTCCTTCACACATCAGTGCACAGAAGAAATGGAAATTTTCCTTATCAGCCAAAATGGGGTGCCCTCTTGCTGCCATTATTGCTGCCAGACCTGCAAGACTCCCAGTGAGAAAATGCCTCAAACAGGCTGTAGCTTCCGAATCTCTTTTGTCTCCAAATCAATACTGGAAATGCTTGACTGCTGGCTGCAAATGTATAAAGAAAGGCTGATCTGATGATAGCAATGTTTCTGAACCTCAACCTTGATGAAGCACCCTTTTTATACAAGATCTCAGTATATGGATCTGCCAAAGTTCATTCTTGTTCCTTTCTAGCAGGCTGGTCGAATTATTAACTTCAGCAAGCAACTTCTTTAACCTCATAAGCGTGCTCTCTGCTGATCTGAAATAGTATATGCCATTAATCTCTGTATTCAGATCTATATCCTAGGTGTTCCAAATCAGATGTGCACTAGAATAGAGATATCTCAGAATAGACTTATAACAAGTGCCCCTATACTTGTGTAATCTGTTAGCGCACAATCTGTCATCATGAAAGTGAAAAATCCCCAAGCACTTGGATGATAGATTTGGGTAACTAGAGGGTTAGCCACTGTCACCTCACCAACTCCCCTCTGCTCTTCAGGCCTGCTCTCCTCCGGCTCAAGGGAGGCTTCCCTAATTAGCATTGCTGGAATTATAGGGCAATGGAGTGCAAAGGTGGTTTAGAGAGTAAATTCCAGCCATACAAGTCTGTAAGAGTTGCTGAAACAAAGGTGGATGGTGGACCGGAAACTAGTGCCTTATCATTGGGCGATGGAGTCAAACAGGGCATCAAATGGGAGGCTGTCCTAAAGGTGGAAAGAGAACAATATGGTTGAAAAATACAAGCTGATTGTATTCCTTCTTTGCTGTCCTATATTTTGGAAATAAATCTAAGGGTGTTACATATGTAGAAAACACCCAACACTTGAGGATGTTACAGCTATCAAGAACCATGTATGAGAAACTTCAATCCAGAAATAGAGAAAGAAATGTACTCGTTGACAAAACTCCAATGATAGCCTACTGGAAAATGGAGAGAGCATACCAAGTTCTTACTCCTAAAGCATATGTCTAAATTACTTCAATAAAATAGGAATAGCATTACAAATATGAAAGACATCTTCACCCACAAAAAAATGCCATGTAGCTCCTCCAAGCACATCCAAAATATTGCATTAAGCTCCAAGGGAGGGAGCTCTCCCAGATCCAACCATGCCAAGAAGTGTGGGAGCTTCTCTTTAAGTAGAGTTTCTAGCTCAACCTCTTACAATAAAAAATAATATCTTCTTGATTCTAGAAAGTGCCAAACATGTACAAGCCGCCAAGATGGGATTTCATGAAAATTGATCCACATACAAATGTGATGAGAAGGTGGAACCACTTTACACATGCGTGGACCCATTCTAAGCTTGCTATCTCGCTGATTCATGAAATTCCATGCATCCTCTTCAAGGTTCGCGGGCTAGAGTATAGTACAGTTCTATGCAGAGATCGACCAGCTAATCAAAACAATAGTCCATAGTGCTAACAGCTAGGGCAAACGACTCCACATCATATTTAAACTTCATGTAACATGCTGGATGATAATCACATGACTTGATCACTCCATGGTAAATGTTATGCATGAGGCTCTATGCTATGAAGATGACCCCATCAAATTAGAAATCCGTACAGCAGTCGACCCTCTGTTTCATTAAAAACATGTATTTGTGTCAAATGCAGTATCACTCTAGCTATGAATCACGACTTCCTTTAATAACTCTATAACACGTCATGTGATCGGCCTCCATTACCAATAATATGTCTGCCCATAATGCCATTGCATGGGTCAAACATACAGCCCATGTGTATCCGGTTTGGCTGGGCGGCTTTATATAACAAGGACAGCTCTTAGTATAGCTGTACGATCCCATCACTGCATATGGTTTGATGCTGGCTGGGCGGATGCATGGTAAATCAGGTTCAAGCTTCGAATCATGTGAAGATGGCCCCCTCCAATCTGTACATAAATTGATCTACGACTAGCTCAATGAATTGGACTGCGGCTAGATGGTATGATGGTTGGCAACTCCATGCTGGCTCAATCAATGTATGATGCCACGACTCAAATATTATGTGAGACAAGTGATGCAAATAAACAAAGGTTTTATCCTCCCATGCATAGATTAATCCATGTTAAAATGGCAGTCCCACGATCCACTAGGAAGCGGCAGCCCCCTCCACAATATAATACCCTTAAATCATGAGATATGGATACAAGCGAGGGCGGCTCCCATCATATAGTAAATGGGATCCAAGGTGAGTCGAACCCATGAAGGCCCACGCCTTCATGTGTGGTGGCCCCCCTTAAAAGTATGAAATTAACTCCACATATAATATAATAATGTTTCCTCAACATATGCGCCCCTCTCAAGCACATGTGCAAATGATACATGGGTTATATGTATGGAAAAAGGCACATCTCCACTAAAGAATGTTATTCCTTTACTAAGTGCACTATGATAATTCAATAAAATATGCTTTAATTCCTCCACATATGTTCCCTTCAAAGCACATGGTAATTATTATATGGTTCGTATAACTTTTAATTAAAGTGACCCTATGGTATAGTATAACAAGAACTTATACTTATTGAGTGTCTCCCCTTTTATATATGTGCCACATAATGGCTCGCCTTTTATATTATATATGTGCCATATAATGTGGAATATAAAAACTAATTATACTTATTGAGTGTCTCCCCTTTTATATATGTGCCACATAATGGCTCCCCTTTATATTATATATGTGGCATATAATGTGGAATATAAAAACTAATGTGAATTGTTAGGATAAATAAAGGGGATAATCCACCATAGTCATAATATAAGGACTTTAAGGGAAACCATGCCAACATCAAGTAATGATATACCATAGGACCAAGGAGCATGAAGATCATAAACTTCTAACCCCCAAAACTCCATCACCCAAGATATGCCACCATAAAGAGAAACAAGCTATGCCAATCTACCACATAGACCATGTAACACCCTGTTTTCTTCCAAAATTGTGATTATGCACAAACTTCATATGTTAACATTACGAGGCAAGTAATTGTGTTTTGATTTAATATAAACACCAAACTGCTGACTGAGAGGGAACATCCTTGATAAGTACTAGCCATGATAGACCAAAGGAAATTGATGAGATAGAGGGACTGATGGAATGGTTGAGTGAAGTGGAGCTGAGATGCATCAGTGAAGAAAATAGGAAGTTTGCACAATAAGCTAATCTATGCTTGCAAACATAATAACTTCACCTACCAACATACCGTACTGGTGAGGAGACCACGTGACCATTAAGGGGAGGTTGCAAAGGTGGTTGAGTAGTTAATGACTGTGGCAGTTGGTCCATAGTACATAAAGAATGAATGGCCGATTGAGCAACTGACAGGGAATGTACCACGGAACCGCCCCTTCAGATTATGAAGGGAAGATTGCAGGTTACGTCTGCAGGACGCTGCAGAGATCCTGAGGGTATGGAGAAGAAGACCAGAGGAGGAACACACATGGAGAGAGTGTAATCGGATAGGAGGAGAGGCCCTGTAACAGAGATTGCACCCAGAGACAAAAGAATGCCATAGAGAAGACTTAGAGACAAGCAAGATTGACATTTCCCCGCAAGAATTCCGAGAAAGATGCACAGTCGGGTTAGCCAAGCAAGAGTGTTCATCAACAAAATTTTCCATCTCAAAGTAGGAATAAACCAACAGAACAAGCAAGGGAAAGAACAAAGGAGCCCAAGAAAGGACCTTTGCAATGTTGGGGATGTGGAGAGCCACATTTGTTGAGGGATTGCCCCCACAGGAAGCATGACAGTAGAAGAGTGTATACCGTGCAAGAGGCAACTACAGTCAACGACATAGCCAAGAGTGTACCGAGAATCTATGCAGCTGTAGAAAATTGGCAAGAAGACCACCAAGCCTCTGTGGTGGAATTGGAAGGTATTATTACTGAACAACCAATCTCTGTTTTAATTGACCTAGGATCTAAACTTAGTTATGTTTACCTCGAGTGGTTGAAGCATGTTCATTATAGAGAAAGACGCACACCAAAGCATGGTTAGTTCAGTTAGCCATTGGAACYAAGAGGAAAGTGGCGGAAGTAGTTGAAGCTTGTCCAACTTGGATGGAGGGATTTCAGACCCATGCAGACCTGAATATTCTACCCCTTGGTTCTTATGACGTGTTGTTGGGTATGGATTGGTTAGCCTCCCATAAGGCAAAATTGAACTGTTATGAGAAAATTCTAGAATGTGAAGATGAGGAAGGCAATACAAGAACTTTGCAAGGCATTCAGAAGCCATTTTTTTTGAGACAAATATCAGCGTTGCAGCTCAAGAAGTTTAGCAGAAAAGGGTGTCCCCTGTATGCTATACAAGTACTACACTCGGCAGAAGGCAAGCTGCTGAAGGATGAAGATCACCCAGTGCTATGGGAATTTAGAGATGTGTTTCCTGAGGAGGTGCCTGGATTACCTCCGAAAAGAGACCTCTACTTTTCAATCGATCTCATGCCTAGAGCAGTGCCAACATCGAGAGTGCCTTACAGGATGAGTACATCCGAGTTGGTGGAACTGAAGATGCAGTTGAAAGAAATGATGGACAAGGGTTACATTAGGTTGAGTGTGTCCCCATGGGGAGCACCAACCCTGTTTGTAAAGAAGAAAGATGGTACCTTGAGACTATGCATTGATTATAAGCAGCTGAACAAGATGACCATTAAGAACAAATACCCTTTTCCTAGAATAGATGATCTCTTTGATCATCTCAGAGGGGCTACAATTTTCTCAAAAATATATTTGAGATCGGGATATCATCAAGTCAGAATTAAAGGTGAGGACATCCACAAGACAACCTTTAGGACAAGGTACGGGCACTATGAGTTTGTTGTGGTGCCATTTGGGCTTGCAAATGCACCAACTACATTCATGTGTTTGATGAATAGTGTGCTCAACAAGTATTTAGACTAGTTTGTCTTAGTGTTTGTGGACGACATTTTGGTATATTCCAAGAATCGAGAGGAGCACGAAGAACACCTCAGAATGGTGTTACAAGTATACAAGTATTAAGAGAGCATCAGATGTATGAAAAATTCAGGAAGTGCGATTTCTTTAAAAAAGAAATCTAGTATCTAGGCCATGTAATCTCAGCCAAAAGAATCGCAGTAGACCCTGCAAAGATCAAGGCAATCATGGATTGGCCTGCCCCTAGAAACGTGACAGAAGTTAGAACCTTCATGGGATTGGATGGATATTATAGGAGGTTCATCAAGGGATTCTCCAAGATCGGAAATCCTATTACCTCATTACAAAGGAAGGGAAAGAAGTTCTTGTGGTCACTAGAGTGTGAAGATAGTTTCCAGGAACTGAAGCAGCTGTTGACCAACGCCTTTGTTTTGAAGATTACGGACCTAGAAAAAGACTTCCTGGTTTGCACAGATGCTTGTAAAGAAGGACTCGGTGGAGTTCTCATGCAAGAAGGACAAGTGGTTTGTTATGAATCACGCAAGCTGAATGAACATGAACAAAAGTATGCTACCCACGACCTAGAACTTGCAACAATTGTACATGTGTTGAAAATGTGGAGACATTACCTCCTTGGGAGGAGATTTATCCTCACGATTGACCATTGTGGTCTGAAGTATTTATTCGATCAACGAAGGTTGAATGCTAGACAGGCCAGGTGGATGGTGCTGATCAGTGAGTTTGACTTAGAAATCAAACATATAAAAGGAAAGGAGAACAAATTAGCCAATGCGTTTAACCGAAGCGTTCAGACAATACACTTAGGAACAACAAGTGTAGGAGAGTCCGACATTCAACAAAAGATTAATACCCTCTTGCCGAAAGACAAGTTCTTCAAACAAGTAAAGGAAAAGCATCGAAAAGAACTTGAGGAAAAGAGGTGTGAAGGATATTAGCTAAGGGATGATAATCTGTTGATGTACAATAAGAGGTTAGATGGGCCTAATTCAACAGATCTGAGGCAATTGATTATGGATGAGTTCCACAGGTGGCCATATGTAGGTCACCTTGGTTACCATAAAATGGTGACAACAATTAGGTAGTTGTATTATTGGCCTGGGATGAAGTAAGACATTGCTCATTACATTGCGAAATGTTTGGAATGCCAACAGGTGAAGGTCGAGCATCTACACCCCGCAGGATTATTGCAACCCATACAGATACTAGAATGGAAATGGGAAGTGATTTCCATGGATTTTATCATAGGGTTACCAAAGACAGTCAAACAACATGTTGCAATCATGGTTGTAGTGGATAAGTTGAGCAAGGTAGCTCATTTTATTCCCCATAAAGTCTACTTTTAAAGCCATAGACGTTGCCAATGTTTTTATGAAAGAGATATTTAGGTTGCATGGTTTGCCTAAAACCATCATCTCAGATAGAGATGCTAAGTTCACCTCAAGTTTCTGGAAAAGCTTATTTGCAGGTTTAGAAACGCAGTTGGCGTTTAGCCTGGCCTACCATCCTCAAATAGATGGTTAGACCAAAAGGGTGAACAAAGTGTTAGAAGATATGTTACGAATGCATGTTATGCATCGACCCAAGCAATGCGAAGAATATCTACCTTTGGTAGAATTCGTGTACAACAATGGTTATCAAGAATCATTGAGGATGAGCCCGTTTGAGGCTCTGTATGGAAGGAAGTGCAGAGTTCCGATCACTTGGGACAGTCCAGTGGACAAAGTTGCACTTGGACCTGAATTATTGAAGGAAATGGAACAATCCATACTTAAGATAAGGCAGAGCCTGAAAATTTCCTAGGATAGACAGAAGAGCTATGCTGATAGCAAGAGAACCCCCAGAGAGTTTAAAGTAGGAGACCGTGTGTATCTATGGGTGAAACCTAAGATGAGTTCCCTGAAAATGGGGATGTGTGCTAAGTTGGCTCCCTGATATTGTGGACCATTTGAAATCCTAGAGAGAATAGGACCATTGGCATACATACTTGCTTTACCTCCTACTATTAGAGCACATAATATATTCCATGTGTCCTTTTTAAAGAAATATGTCCATGATTCTAATCATGTTATTGATTGGACTGTAATACAAGTGGAACCAGAGGGAGAATTCCAGCCAGAACCTCAATGTATACTGGACAGGAAAGAAACAATGATCCGGAACCAAGCCATTCTTTAGGTCAAGGTGCAATGGAAACACTTTGGAGTAGATGAAGCTACATAGGAGCTGGAAGATGCCATGAGATTGACATATCCATTTTTGTTTACTGTATAATTGTAAATACATGGTGTTTTAAACACCAAGGATGATGTTTCTTTAAGGGGGAGGGGAATGTAACACCCTGTTTTCTCCCAAAATTGTAATTATGCACAAACTTCATATGTTAACATTATGAGGCATGTAAATGTGTTTTGATTTAATATTAACACCAAACTGTTGACTGAGAGGGAACAACCTTGATAAGTAATAGCCATGATACACCAGAGGAAATTGATGAGGCAGAGGGACTGATGGAATGGTTGAGTGAAGTGGAGCTGAGATGCATCAGTGAAGAAAATATAAAGCTTTCACATCAAGCTAATCTATGCTTGTAAACATAATAACTTCACATACTAGTATACCAGACTGGTTAGGAGACCACATGACCATTAAGATAAGGTCGCAGAGGTGGTTGAGCAGTTTATGACTGTGGCAGTTGGTCCATACAAAAAGAATGGCCGATTGAACAATTGACAGGGAATGTACCACAGAACCGCCCCTTCAGATTATGAAGGGCAGACTGCAGGTTACGTCTGCAGGATGCTGCTAAGATCCCGAGGGGATGGGGATGGAGATGGAGACCGGAGGAGGAACACACATAGAGAGAGTGTAATTGGATAGGAGGAGAGGCTTCGTAATAGAGATTGCACCTAGAGACAAAAGAATGCCATAGAGAAGACTCAGAGACGAGCAAGAGAGAGCGTGGAGGTGCTGATGTGTTGATTGAGAAAGAAAAGAATAGCTTTCTGGAAGAAAATAGGAAGCTTGTCTGAGTTGTTGATGATCACCCTGAACCGAGAAGACCCGGATTCTCGAACTGGAGCAATAGTGGGCTGCAACTTGGTGCTTACTGGACTGAAACCGGCACTAGTAAGGGGAGGTCGCCGAGGGATTGTTGAGTAGAGAAGGGACTACCTTGTGCAGAGGAAATCCAATTGAGAAACCACCTGAGAAACCTGTAGAGACTCGAAGCTCAGTGGGAGGTGGCAACTTCTGTTGTGCCAGAGGAGGAAGGAGAGTAACCTTCCTTGATAATCGTAGTCTCGGAACCTTGCCGAGTTAATTTCCTTGGGGGTATCATGGCTTGGCACGGGGGTGGCGTGCTGTAGGAAGTTGACCCTAAGTGTTCCTAGAGGGAGTAGCCTCTAGAAGTCCACATGGGAGTGCCATGTGACAAACCTTTTGCTACTATGGTGGTTGTGTACCACTGACGGAGATTGTGTGTCTCTGAACAGTAGTTGTGTACTACCATGGAAAGATACCTCCCTAGCTAAGAGGGAGTATTGATGTTTCAGCATCAGGCGGACCTTCTCCTAGATTGGGCTGCAGACCAAGGGAGATAGGATACATTTATCATAAAGGTGCACTTATGGTAAATGGGGCTAGATGTAGTCCTTCCTTGATCATGACAAGAAATAATATGGACTTGGGGTGCTTGAAGTGCTTTCCACGTGTCAGTTAGCATTAGGCCGACATTCACTCACAGGTGTGTACTTGTGGTGAAATATCCTGGTGTGGTCTTTGTCCTGATTTGACAAGGAATGATAAAGACTCAAGATGCTATATGCTATTACATGCGGACCCAAAGTGAGCCTAATCTTAGAGAGAGTTAATTGGCTCAGAGGGAGAGCCGCAGAAGGAGTTTCTCCTTGGTTCAGGTGGGAGAGAGATGTCTTCCAAGACTGATAGACAAGTGTCATGAGTCTAGGGTGAAGTTTGTATACTTCAAAGACAAGCTTGGCATGTTGTAGAATGTCTCCCTTGTTGAGAGGGAGTGTTGATGTTTGGACAACATCGGGAAGACATTCTCTTAGAATAATAATTAATAATATAATTATTGATTATTAAATATTATATATAATAAGTAAATGATAATAATAAATAGTTATTGATTATTCAAGGGACGCATCCTTTCATGGATGGTCACCATATGTTCCCTATATATGGAACACTCATCATTGTAATAATATATCGAGCATATCTCATATGAAGAAAAACCAACAAAGACTAGCGCAAGGTGGTCTTCCCTATAACTGTTTAGTCCAAAGATGTATGATAAACAAGGAAGGGTTTATGGATTTATTATAAATTTGGTGTAAAGATTCTATGATGAAAAATATTTCAGATTGAAGGGACAGAATTTAAGATCTGGTTTTAGATATGATAAACAGTGAATTCCCAGATTTGAAAGCAGATCTAAATTTAGAATAATAACCGTTATTTCCAGATCTACCTTGCAGTGAAATAAAGTGGATTTAAGACCTATATAAATCTGTTTTAATGTGTATTCTGAGGCTGGAAAATATATATTTATATATGAGATATTTTAGTCTAATGTTATGTGCCAAAAACTGTGAATTACTAGATTTTTGGGGCAGATCTGGAGTGTAATAGACAGCTGTAATTTCCAGGTCAGTTGAGCAGAAATAAGATGAGTCTTTATAGGTTTTTTGATGGTGGTTAAAGGTGATACCAGTGCCTAATAGGAAAATTGGGCATATGGGGTCGAAAAGGGCTCTTGGGAGGCACAATCCTAATGAGGAAATAATGGGATATAAAACTGCAGTTTGCAAGCTAGATCAAACCCTTTCCTTGCTGTCCTAAACGTCAGAAATATGTCATGGGAGATTACTATTGAAGATAAACTCAATAGTTATGGGGTTTGTATTCATCAAGGATAGGTTACACATGCATATAACCAAATGTAGAGAGACATGCATCCATGTAAAACATCCAATGACAAATGCAATAAAAGAGGAACTGTGTTACTAGTTTTAGCATCCCATAACCATAGTTCAAGCAAATTTGTTCAACATAAGATAGCATAAGCATGTAGAACATGTGCTCATCCAATGAAGTGGCTTACTCAACCATGCAATAACATTAGTGAAAGATAGTAAACAATAACACCAAGAGTTCAATACTCAATCCTTCAACAACCATTACAAATGGAGGAGCCTTGCTTTTATAGAGTTCTAGGCTCAAAGCCTCCAACATCAAATAATAATATTTTAGGCTAAAATCTTAGATCCAACCTAGGAAAATATAAACAATAACTATTTCTCAACTAACTTGAGAAGATAGAGTCAATAGGGTGTAAAAATAATAGCGACATTGCCACATGTACAAATCTCCAAGTGTGAGTGTTCATTAAGGTGGGGTGAATCCCTCAAATGAGCAAGAGACCTAGTCATAACCCCCAATGTCATCCAAGGAATCCTCCATTTGCAAATCGATCTACCAACTAACCCCTCAAAACATGTGTGAACCTCCTTGAAATGGTGGATGAACTCCCCAAGGTGGATGTACTATCAATGAGCTGAAAAGCATGTGCAAAGACTAAGTGAAAGCTCTCATATGTGGCACGTGTGGCCTCTCCAAGGTGGCCGTCCCATCAAAATAAAATAATAATGGTCAAGAGTGAGGTCTCCAAGGTGTAACCACCCCTTTAAACAAGGGCCAAATGGTCATATCTCTAATGTGAGGAGTCCACTTATCAACCACATCATGAATCCACGTGCAAAGGAGTAACTAATCACTATTGGGAAGGGGATGGTTCCATCAAACCCAACAAATATCTATATAATAAACAAAATGCCTCAACATGTGTGCAACAAAGGTGAGTGCTCCACTCAATTAAGCCTCAAATCTCATAATAAACATGTCTAGGTGTGAAAAGTAACCACATAATTTAGCCCCCCCATGTGTAAGACAAGAATGAGGTCAAATGATAGTCAAACCATCGTTAAATCACTGCAATCAACCTCCAAATGTGTGTATAAGGCAAGTGCAACACCTAGGATAACCATATATGATATCACAACATAAAACATGTGTGAAATACATCAAGAAAGACTAGGATGCTCAAGTTAGAAAGCCTCCATCATAGGGAACTTCATCAAAAAACTTCCAAATCATAGTGGAACCATACAAAAGTGATAAACATTACTAGGCACTTCACTAAGATATGAAAGAAACCATAAAAATGTGTTATCCTCATACCACACAACACCAATCTGCTAAGGAAATCATTTGCTAAGCAATCTTTACATCCTCTAACATATAAATTTGTCCCATCACCAACACATCATCCCAACACTGAATGATGTTACTATTACCCCCTCACTTCTAGGGGTAACTAGAGGAGGATTTTTTCTCCATGATCCATATTTCAGACAACAGATCCGATGATGTCATTCCAGACTCTCCATAGATATTTTTCCGCAGATGCCTTCCATTACATGCTTAGATTAGCTCACTCATATGACATGGTGCATTTACATACTTAGGTACATTGTTCTGACACTTCATATCGAGTGATAATGTTAATACTTGAGGTATGAAAATGGTGATCATGGGTTGATTTGGATAATGAATCATGATGCTTTGGAGTTATGTTTTTTTGCCTTGTCTAGTCAAGTATTGTAACTCTTGGGAAAATTTGTACTATTGGGGAGCCTTAATGGGGGTAACATGTCCGTATCCCTTACCATGAATAACATATTCCATCCTGACCTGTCCATTGTCCTTTCTTTTTGGCTGGTTGTTACATGTATCCCCAAAAAGTCTGTGCTTCACAATCTCATGAGAAGAAGGGGCTTGAAAGCCCGAGGTTGATGCAACTTTGTTGGGCAAAGAAAACAAACAAGAAAGGCAAAGTGTTAAAAAGCCAAGAAAGAAAGAAGCATGAGCTCTATCCCCTCGCTAAGAGGCCATCACCCCAAGTCCTATGCAATGAATGCATATATTACAAAAGGATTTAGCAAATCAAATGTCAAAAGCCATAAAAGGTTAAGGCTATCAATAAAAATGCAAACAGGGGTTTGGAAAGACATAGTGCCAAGGAAAGGGTACCTCATTGCCTAAGCGCTCCCTCTAGAAAGGTGCTCATGAGGATGACTATTATACATGGCCTTGCATGTCAATAACATCCACCCCATGAAGTAAACCCCAATCCATACCACTACCATTGCACATACTCCTTGATGGATTCCCTGGGACATACCTTTTGGTTTGGGTACTGGCACACCTAATAGGCTGTAATGATGATCCTCCCATACCTAGACTCGACAAATTGTATAATTTTGTAAGCTAGTGTGAAGTTTGAAGAGGATATTCTGTGAGATCTATCTAATGGCTTTTGTATTAACATGAATCACTTTATATGTTGTGTTTGGATTGTGTACCTTGTCTCTGATCTTCATGATACGTTTGGACTGCATGAGCCCCTCCTCGGATGATGGTTGCACATAGCCACATGCTTGGTTGACATTTGGATCATTTCGAGGATGTTGAGGGTTTATTACCCCACTTTTATGGAGGCCGTCCGCACCACTTGAGGGAGGTCGTTTGACACTCCTAGGAGGATGTTGGGGCTTTTGATCACGTGACTCCATTCACAAGACACCCTAGCACACATGGGTATGACCTTGAGCTCATCGATGATGGGTTGTTGCATGCATGGTGATAATGGCTTTATGGGATGTTTCACCTTCTATAGAGGACGTTGGACCCTTGCTTGAGGACGTTGCACTTGGAGGGATAATGTGGCACCTTTCCATGTATGATAACACCCTTTCATGATGGGATATTTCACTTTGATGATGGGACGTTGCACCTTTTGACAATGGAGCAACTTGATGTGACATTTGGGGCTTCTTGGTGATGGTATGGAACCTTTTGATGAGACGCCACATCCTTTGGAGACATGGGGTGAAATATCCCAAATCCCTCGGATCTGGATATTTACTGCAACACTAGTGATCTGGCTGCAGATTTGATACTTTGGGAGTTTGCGTTTTTTCAAGGTTTCTGATTGCGTTTTTTTGGAGTTTATATGTTTATAACATGCATGCAATTGTTTTGGAACCAAGAGCAACTCAAAAGCTTCTATTAAGTCAACTAACGGAAAATACAGTATTGCATGCGGAAAATAAAGGAAATAACCTCAGCTAGATCATGTAGAGAAGGATCTTAGCTGGAATACAATGAAAATCACTAAAGAAAATACCCAGAACAATAGAGATAGGCAAATCTATGTTCAACATTGAAGATCCACTGCATGTGCGGTCGAAACTGTTGCATGCAACCCTACGACAACTACTGCATGCAACCAAAAATACCTATGGCAACTGCTGCTGGACACTGGAAAACTCGCCCTGGTGGCTATACTCGTCCGATCTTTCTGGAAACTGTTTCAGAAGGTCGTAGTGCTGTCTAGGAGACTTTCCTCGACTATCGGCTTGAAGATCTGACCTCTACCGGTCTGTATGAATCCTGACTAGACTCCCCTAGGGTTTGTGCACTTCCTGAATCCCACTGCCAAGCCTTGGATGATCTGACCACCGGAATCTAACTCTGTCTATCTCAATGAGGGCACCCTAGTCCCCTCTGTACATGGTTAGAAGGAAATTGTCAGATCTGACCTGGTTATCCCTTTGGAACCTTGACCGAGTATCCTCAAGAGCTGCGCACTTCCTGGCTGGAAATCCCACTGTGGGAGATTCCTCTGTCGGAATAGACTGATATTGGTCTCAAAAGATGCGCCTTGGTTCCCTCTCCAATGCGTTGGAAGGGATCGGCTGGATCTGTCCTGGATGGGTCTAGCTACCTCCAGAAGTCTCCTAAAACCCTCACGCCCTCACCTGCTGAATGCGCAATGGCTAAACTGGATTTGTATGCTGCTGCTGAATATCAATGAAGAACCTGGATGGTCCTTCCGATGGCCAGGGTGTGTTTCTCAACACCGAAACCAATCTATGGTGGTGGTTTCCTCCAGAAACCCACAAAACAATGGAGGTCGACTTCGTCTCCTTCGGAACCTGTTTCTCAAATCAATAATCGTCCATAATCAGGAATTAGGTCGAATTCACTTCCTTTATACCTCCTCCATCTAACTCTTCGTTGACATGCATGGATTAAGTGACTTTTCCCTAAGTTCTAATTTGTTATTCACTTAAGTCGCTTAGACCCCCTTTTTAGTCTAATTAGACATTTACTTTATCACTTAATCACTTTTCCCTTTTAATGTCGCTTTTTGGTTAAACTTTGATGAGCTGACATTTATTAGAGAAGTTGTTCCCCTTTGTGCCCGACTATAGTCTATGGGAACTGGTAGACTACTAAGTCGCTCCCTGCTGGGCTCTGTTGGCGTCCTTATACACACCTACTAACGTGGAGAAGTCTCCAACCCACTTGGTGTGTCCTTAGAGGCACAAGCCTAATTCCAGACCCACTATCACCTCGATCTAGACCTCTTCCGTCTAGGCTCACTCCTAGGGAAGCTAAGGGGGTAGACCCTACTTTACTAAGTTAAGTTTTAATAAATGATCTAGGAGTTAATTTGGTTTTTTATTAGGGATACCCAATCCAATGACAAGCAAACAATGCAAATGCAATTCTTTTGATGACAGGGAAACCTTTTCTTTAACAATACAATAAAATAGACTAGTGCCTAAGATATACCCAAAGTTTGCTTGTTGAGATGAGAAATTAAATATATATCTACAACATGGAATAAGACATAAGATATCTACAAAATAAATTAGATAGTGAAATATCTACACAATGGATTAGATGCCAAAATGACTATTAGTGCTAGACAATTACTTCCAAATGAATAAATAATACTTATAACAAAATAAAGATGCTTTAACACATGTACATATCCAAAAAGAGAGAAAGTGACTTAAAACATGAAGTTGCTTACTTCCAAATGAATAAATAATACTTATAACAAAATAAAGATGCTTTAACACATGTACATATCCACAAAGAGAGAAAGTGACTTAAAACATGAAGTTGCTTGGAAATTAGAATCACATGAAAAGTAAATTACTTGAAATATAAAGTTGCATAACTTGAAAGAGTGAGATTGCTTTGAAAGTAAGTAGCTAAACTTGAAGTGCAATGTTGTGAATGTAGTTGGTTGATTTTAATAAGTTTTAAGTCTCTCTTGAATTAGGGGGATTAAAGTGTGATAGATACAAGCCTAGACTATGTGACTACCCCAAATTGTTATCCCCTCAACCAAAAGGAATTGCTGGGTACTCAAGAAGAAGGGAAAACAAGGCCCTTCCCTAGCTCTACAGGTCAAATCCGAAATGCTTGGGCGCTCAAGCAAGGAGGACACATAGTGCCATGAAACCGTCCCCGACTTACACCCCTTGTAGCCTCCCAAGTCACCCTTTTTGGTGGTTGAAGCAATAAAAGTTTGGGTGCCTAATTAAACTAACCTCCCAATCCTTTGCCCTTTCTTGTCACCTAGGATCCACAAAGTGGCAAGGGGAGAGAATACGAGGCAAAGATGGAGTACAAATATGATTACTTTTGCAATAATTTAAATGACTTGAAAGCAAAAGAAACCCCACGACAATGGCATAAGTGGAGGACTAGCCTACCGTTTTGGCCAAGGTGGGTGTGATGAAAGAATTTAAATGACAAGAAAGCAAAACCAACCCCACAACAATGGCACAAGTGGAGGACAAGCCTACCGTTTTGGCCAAGTTGGGTGTAATAAAAGAATTAAAATTACTTAGAAATTTAAAGAGCAACCCCACAACAATGGCACAAGTGGAGGACTAGCCTATTGTTTTGGCCAAGGTGGGTGTAATAAAAGAAATGCAAGGAAAATAAATCTAACTCTAGCCTTCACGATTTTGCAAGGATGGCTTAGGCCAATCTCTTTGCAAGGTGTGGGCAATATTTCCTAAATTATTACAATATCAGATTTTTATCTTTCTTTGAGATAAGGCAAGCCCAAGAGACTCTCTTGGGTTGCTTACAATACTTTAGAAGAGGAAGATAAGAGGGGATTTGATATCCCAACTTTAGAAAGCCTTTAGATTGCCTTGGGGGGCTCAAAACAAGTAGCACCTCCTCCTTGTTGTTGAAAATCTGCATAAAAATCAGCAAGGTGTATTTGCTAGAAAACGCTACAAAACCAAGAATCTTGTTAACTTGATTTAGCTCAATGAAACATAAATTTAAATAGAGAAATATGAATATAAAAGTGAGTTTTTAATGACCATTCTAGAGCAAATAAGTGCTTATGAAAGAAAGGAAATGGTGGATACAAGAAGAGGAAAACAATGGAAACTTTGGTTGATTGAATGAGTGAGTTTCCCACTCTAAAAATCATTCCTCCAATCCTCTAGTGACCTGCAAATATGTATATCTTTTGCTAGACAAGACACAAGGAGGTGAGAGCATCTAAAAAAGCATGCAAAATACTTTGCAAACTTGAAAAGAAACTACCACAAAACTAATAGTAATACTACTACTAATTATTCCCAAGCAAAATACTTTGTTTGGGTCTCCAAGTTAAACTAGTGAATGCAAAGAAAATACAAGAAGTAAAATGCACTATATCACCTCACAAGAACACCATGAAGAGCATCAAGAAGACTCTCAGTGCACACAATAGATCCTCCAAAGCTTCCTTTATTATCCACAAAATGTTGCTACAAATACTTGTAGCAAGATTTACAATGAGAAAATGAGAGAGAGAGGGGAAAGAACGAGATTTTTTTGGCATAATAGACTTGCTCTAAGAATTGATGATGAAATGAGGAGGAGAGGTCTTCTTTTATAGATGAGGAAGAGGAGAGACCCCACTTGGATGAGCTCCAAGTGTCATCCATCCAAGGGGGGAGTGTCTCTTCAAGGGGGGCACACTTTTAGGGTTAGTGAGGTGAGTGAGGGATGAGGGGTGAGTGGGGAAAGGGGAAAACACCTTTCCCACTTATCAAAAGGGTAGTTAGGGTCAAAGGGGGGTACCACCAAAGTTTTGGGGTCCCTCTTGTATTATTTTTAATTTTCCATGAGTGCATGAGCAAGGGGGGCACCCCTCTTCTTAGGAAATGGTCATCTTGGGTTGTTGGCTTAGAAAAGGGGTGTTTTCTACATGGAAATTCACTTTCCCAACTTAGGAAAAACTTTAGGAATCCTTTTTCCACTCTCTCTCATGATTTTAGTGACTTTTACAAAATTTGGCTATTTTAATTTAGCCAATTACACGCTGATTTTTGACTGACTTGGACTCCTCATGGACAAAGGCCTAGCAAAACTTGTTGAAATGAACTGAGACTTGGTCCAAGGGTGTAGGGGTTCATAACCCATTTGATTTGAGTACTCATACCCCTATACAAAATCCCCAAGAACCACTTTTTTACATTTTACATAAAAAATAATTAAAAATCCCCAGTTTGTGGGAATTTTAATTATTTAAAAAATCCTATCAAAAACTTAATGGAATTCCGTAAAACTCTAGGAGATGTCTAGCATGGTCATTTACAACACTTCTAGACTTTAGTCACCCCTTGGGCTCTGTTGTTGTCCTAATACACACTTGCAAATGTGGAAAAAATCTCAATCCACTTAGTGTGTCCTTGGAGTCACAATGCCTAAATCCAAACCCACTGTCACCTCGATTTGGATTTCTTCTGTCTAGGCTCACTCCTAGGGAAACCAAGGGGGGAGACCCTAATTACTATGTGAATTATTAAATGATTCTAGGAGTTAATTTTAGGTTGTTAAAGGTAGGGGGAAGCTAGCCTATATGAGAGGCAGCAATGCAATGCAAACCTTTAATGAAAAACAACCCTTTCCCTAAGTCAACTATGACTAGTGCCTAAGGTTGGGCAATGGTGCTAATTAAGTTACAACAAAGATCTAAATACAAAGGAAATAAAAACTTTACAAATTAAATGAGATACAATAGAATTACAACAATTATCAACGAATAAAGAATAGTTAGAATGATTATACAAAGATACAATTACTTACAAACTTACAAAAGAAAGGAGAGATGTACTTGTTAGATCTATTATACTTGTGAAGCAATAATTGAACTAACACTTAATTGCTTTTGCAGATAAGAAAGGAGATAGCTCAAAGATACATTTACCACAAAGGACAACTTACAACCCAAGCTTGAAGATCCCACAGGAGAGGTGCGCAACTTCAAGGAGGGAAGCTAAAGCACTAGTGCACAACTTCAAGGAAGAACCATTCAACCATCAAATACTCAATTGAAAAGTAAATGCTTGAAAGATAAAGCTTGAAAGTAAACTTGTATGAAAGTAGAGCACAACTTAGAATAGGTTATGAAATTAAAACTTAGGTTGTGTGAATAAATTTTAAGGTTGAATTAAGTGAGGTGAAGCTGCAAGCCTAGACTAGGTGACTTCCCCAATACTCCTACCACTTTGGCCAAAATGATTGCTAGGTGCTCAATAAGCAAGGCAAACAAGGCCTTACCCTAGCTCCACAGGTCAACCCGGAAAACTTGGGTGCTCAACAAGAGGGACACCTAATGCCGTGAGATCATCCCTGATCTAGCACCCCAAGTAGCCTCAACAAGCCCCCTTTTTGGTGGCGAAAGTTGTATCAGTAGAGGGTGCTCTAATTACTAGATTTATTGATCCTCCTAGAGCTACAAGTAAATTGATTTAGCAATTAAGATTACTTGTGTGAAAGCTTAAGGAGATGAAATAATAAGTGCTTTAAGAAAATGTACTTCCAAGAGCCTATACAAGAATGAAAATGAAATGCTTCTAACCATTATAACATATAAACAATGAACTAAGAATGAAATTAAATGAAACTAGAAGCATAAAACCATTAACCATTTAGCATGCTAAACTAGCCTTACGATACTGCATGGGTGGCTAGGCCAATCCTCTTTGTAGGGTGTAGGCAAAAGAATGAAAAAAGAAAATAACTTGACTTGAAAAGAAAGCAAGTAAACCTAGCCACACAACCCTGTCTTAAGGACAAGTGGGGCAACAAAATAAAAACTTAAAACGAAAAATTACTTCTAAATCCTAGCCTTACGATTTAGCATGGGTGGCAAAGCGAAGCCTCTTTGTTAGTTGTAGGCAAACATAAATAAAAAACACAGAAATTTTAGTAAACTTGAGAAATGCAAGCCCAAGAGACTCTCTTTGGGCTTGCTTACAATGTGAGAGAGTAGAAGAAGAAGAGGGTATTCAATACCTTTGTTTGGGAGGTCGTTTGTTGATGATTTGTGGCCCCAAATGGGCATCACCTTCCCTTAACTGGTTCAGATCTGCAAAAATCAACAAGTAAAACTTGCTGGAAACGGTGCAAAACAATCAATAAACCTTGGAAAATTTCTGTTAGAACAAACCAGAAATTTTAGACAATAAAAACAACATATAGTTGAAGATTAAATGACTTATTCTACTGCAGAAATATACCCAAGAATGCTACAGAAATATGAGAGTAAAGAACATAAAATTTAGAGGGTTTCAAGTGGGTGAAGGGATAAATTTCCAGATCTGAAATTTATCCTTCCTTAACCCTTAGTGACCTGCAACAATAGAGCTCAAGCTACAAAATAAAGAAGGAGGTGAGTAGATCCTGAAAACATTAACAAATTACTTTGCTAAAGAAATGAAACTACTACACTAAGTTCTAGAGCAATACTACTATAGATCTATCCAAGCAAAATACTTTTCTTGGATCTCCTTCTCTAGATATAGAAGCTAAAAACTCAAAGAACCAAGATACAAATCACCTCCAATAAGATCCAAAGCCAAACACCAAGAAGACTCCCAATGCCAAAGATTTCCTCCAAAGATTCTTTATTCCAATAGAAGCAAGTTTGAGCAAATACTTACCACAAGCTTGAGAAGAAAGAATGAGAACAAGAAGAGAGAGAGATAGGAGTGGGAGAGATTTGGGTATAGTAACAGTAGCCGAGAATAGATGTGAAATGAGGGGTGGGTGAACATTCTTTTATACTCGGGAGAGAAGATTACAAGTGTCACACATCCAAGAGAAATAGACAAAGTCAAGGAAGAGTCACTTTTAGGGTTTTGGTAGTGAGTTAGGGTTTGAGGGGTGAGGTGTAAAGGGGGAAAACACCTTTTTCCTATGTTCAAACATGAGGTTAGACACCAATGGGGGCGAAATTAGGGTTTAGGTGGCTTTTTTCACTTAAACTTTTTAATTCCCACATGTCAATTAGCAGGGAACACTACTTTAAGTTGTTGGTTAAGCAAGGGGGGGTTCTTTAAGTGGAAAATTACTTTTCCAACTTAGGAAAAAGGTTAAGAAACCTTTCCCACTCTCTCTCAAACCTTTTTGCTTATTTTTTACAAAAAATTGACATTTTGACTTTTGTCAATTAAGCAATTAAATTGCTGACTCAAGACTGACTTGGACTCCTCATGGACAATGACCTAGCAAAACTTGTCCAATTGAGCTGAAACTTGGTCCAAGGTTGTAGGGGGTCTCATTCCATTTCTTTGGAGTATTCATACCGCTATCAAAATCCCCAAGGACCTAGTTTTTACATTTTTACATCAAAATTAATTAAAATTACCATTAACTGGGTAATTTTAAAAAATTAAAAAAAACCACTTAGACTCGACGGAATTCCACAAGACTCTAGGAGATGTCTAGCATGGTCATTTACAATATTCCTAGACCCTAGTCACCCATTGGGCTTGATCATTAGAACGCCTTTCACCACTTTGGAGGATTATTGTGGGAGTGAAAAAATCAAGGGTAATTAAAATGGCTGGTTAGGCCAAATTAATTACCTGCGGAAAAAAACACTCGATGAAAGGACTTCCCTAATGATAAATTCCTACGCAACTAACCTACAGTATGATCCATGCAGACCCATTACATTATTATCCCACGCAGAGGAGTGGAAATCCCAATTACAAAAAGAAGTGCCGAGGCCAAAATTGCCTTGTAGAATTAGTAAGTCTACAACTTTGTTGCACAATCAGGTACATAGCTTCATGGCACATGGAGTTGACCCCCTAGTTGAAATAGGTGGTCAACAAGCTCGATCATTAGAACGCCTTTCATCACTTTGGAGAATTATTGTGAGTGAAAAACTCAAGGATAATTAAAATTGTAGTTAAACAAGGTTAATTACTTGAGAAAAAAAACACTCGATGAAATGACTCTTCCCTAATGATAAAGTCCTAGGTAACTAGACAAAAATTGACTCATGCTATCATATTACAATATTATCCCACGCAGGGGAGCGAACATTCCAAGTACATAGAAAAGCGTGTTGGGGGCAAAATTTGCCCTGTTGAGCAAAAAGTCTTCAAAATGGTTGTACCACTAGGTACATATCTTCATGGTATATGACGTTGACCCCCTAGTCGAAATAGGTGGTCAATAGGGTCATCATTGGGAAAGGGACATCATAGTCCTCCCTTCCTGAGATTGCTTGTCCTCAAGCAACATCAATCCTGGGTGCTGTAGTATCTTCTCTCCCTCCCATGTGGCATCCTCCACTGGAAGTCCTCTCCATTTGACCAAGCACTCCCTGATGATCCTGCTCCTCAACCTGTGCTCCCTGTGCTCGAGTACCTACTTCGACACCAACTCCAACTGACCCTCCTCATCCAATGGTGGTAACTCCTCTGAAGTGGTAATCTGTTGCCCCACTGCCTTCTTAAGGAAAGAAACGTGGAACACATTGTGTATCTTGCTACCCTTTGGTAGCTCTAGCTCGTAGGGCACTTCCCCACTCTCCTGATGACCCTGTATGGCCCGTAGAATCTGGGTTTTAACTTCTCTGCTCTGCCTCTCTTCAATGTAGACTATCTGTAGGGCTATAGTCGCAGAAAAATCAAATCCCCCACCTCAAAAATGCGCTCTGTTCTTTGTCTATCTGCATACATCTTCTGTTGGTTCTGTGCTGCTTGCAGATTTTCTTTTACTTCCCGTAGGATCCTTTGAATTTCTCGAGTCCTCTATCCAATCCTTGGTCCCAGGGACCTTGCTATCCCCAAACACTGTCTCCACAAAGGAAGGTGCGTCATATCCGTATAAAGCTCTGAATGGTGACATCCGGATGGACATATGATATGTCGTGTTGTAAGAATACTCACCCATATGCAACCATCTCACCCATGTGCATTGTTGTCCTCCTACATAATTCCTCAGATACCCCTCCATCCATCTGTTGACGATCTCTGTCTTCCCATCTGTCTGGGGATGGTAACTGGTATTCGTGGCCAACTCTGTACCCATTAACCTGAATAGTTCCTGCCAAAATGCGCTGATGAAGAGCCCGTCCCTGTCACTGACTATCTTCTTGGGTAGCTCGTGCAACTTGAAGATCTCCCTGAAAAACAACTCTGCCACCTGGTTGGGCTTGTAGTCTATGGGTATGCCAAAGAAATGCACAAACTTGGTCAGTCTGTTGACCACCACAAAAATACAATCCCTGACTTGCACCCTAGGTAGTCTTGTAATGAAATTCATGGAAATACTCTCCCACCTCTGCTCCAGAATGGGTAGAGGCTGAAGTAATCTAGCTGGGTGTGTTTGCTCGGACTCGTTCTGCTGACAAGTCGCACACTCTCGGATGTGTCTCATAATATCATCCTTGGGACCCTTCCACGAGAATCTCTCCATGATCTGCTTGTATGTCTTGAAGAACCGCTGATGTTCGACTATGGGTGAGTCATGACATGCCTTCAAAACATTTTCTTTCAAGGTAGATTCTAGAACTAAGTAGATCTAGTCCTTATAGAAGATGACGTTGTCCAATACCCGATATCTATCATCCACCACCTGTCCATCCATTACCTCGCAGACGGATATGTTCTTGGAGTACTCTACTAGCAAGTGTGCCTTCCAGTCTGTGCATATCTCCATCATCGAACAACACGCTGGCCTCTTGGATAAGGCATCTGCTACTACATTCCTTTTACCTTTAACATACTCAAATGTCAAAGTCAAAGGTTTGGATCTTAGAGACCCATTTCTGCTGCCTCTCAGTGAGGTCTTTCTGATCTAGGAAATACTTTAGACTTCTGTGATCCGTCTTCACCACAAATCTGCTGCCTACCAAATACTATCTGAACTTCGTCAATGCATGCATGATGGCTATGTTGAGAATTTACTTATGCAACTAATAGTTACAATTCATCTTTTCTTATTACAATTATTTAGCACATTAACTGCATATACAAGATCACTGAAAGAGAGACAATCACAAAAACAAGATAGACACAAAGATTATCTTGGGAAATCCTCCAGGAGAAGAAAACACGACAACTTCTTCTAAATAGATTCTTCAACCAAGAACAATGCCAAGACAGAAAACAAATAGTCCTTTGCTGCATCTTCCTCTCTCTCCAAAACTTGTGCACCTTTCTCTCTCTTATGCTTTAGTGAGATAAGTGTATAAATGAGGCGTCTAGCCTCTCTATTTATACACAAGTGACTTTCCCTTTTAACTGCTAGGGCCGAATTGATAAATGTCTCTTAATTATATTTTACATTAGCCACAATAGGGGCCGACTTGACAGTTTGACTTTATTTTACAATAAAGGCCACAATGGGCTGACTTTACCAATACAACATAATAATATTCTTTTAGGGTTTTTGCATGATCAAATACAATAGGAGAATATCTTCCACAGCTACATATTCTTTAACACTCCCTCTTAGCTAGGAAGGTATTCTTTGGAACAATTTGCTTCTGCATGTCTGTACACTTCGGTCATTGTCTTGTTGAATTTCACGAATCTATATATCATAAGAAGTTCTGCACTTTTACCAGCCTTTCGTACTGGAGCAACATACAAATTTGTGTTGGTGTACAAACTTGTGTTGGGTAGCATACCAGCGTGCGTTGGAGTACCAACCTGCGCTGGGGTAGCGTACCGATCTGGAGTACCAACCTGCGCTGGGGTAGCGTACTAGCCTGCGTTGGAGTACGAACCTGCGTTGGGGTAGCATATTAGCCTGCGTTGGAGTACCAACTTGCGCTGGGATAGCGTACCAGCCTGCGTTGGAGTACCAACCTGTGCTGGAGTAGCTTCGTCTACTGGGGATCACATCTCACTACTGGAGAAAAAAATCACTTCTCACTATTGGAGAAGTCTTTCTGAATCACTCCAAGCTTGTCTCTGAAATACTCAAACTTAACTCTGGACAGGGGCTTGGTCAACACACTTGCCACCTGTTCGTCGGTGGCAATATACTGGAGTCTTACTGCTCCCTTCTGTACCATGTCCCGAACATAGTGGTATTTGATCTCAATGTGTTTTGACTTGTCATGAAACACAGGGTTCTCTGACAACTTCATACAACTCTGGTTGTCACATAAAATGCAAGTTGCCTCTAATTCGAGATCAAATATCCCTGCAAGCAACTTTCTAAGCCACACCGCTTCTTTGCTAGCTGAGCATGCTACAATATATTCTGCTTCGGCCATATTGAGTGCCACACTGGTTTGCTTCCTGCTGAACCATGCAATCACAACTGATCCTAGATTGAAGCAACACCCAGATGTACTTTTCCGATCTGCTACACTACCTGCCCAATCTGAATCAGCATAGCCATGTAGGCTTATCTCCTGATCTGAGACATATCTGAGACCACAATCAATTGTACCCTTTAGGTACCTCAATACGTGTTTTGCTTCAACTAGGTGAACATGTCTCGGCTCAACCATACATTGACTCAAGGTGTTCACCGCAAAACATATGTCTGGTCTTGTGTTTGTCAAATACATCAGTGATCCGATCATCTGTCTATATAAGGTGACATCCATTGTTTCTGAAGATGTATCACTTAGCAACTTCAGATTTGTCCCCATGGGTGTAGGCATGGCCTTGCAAACCATCATATCGAACCTCTTCAGAATCTCTACTGTATATTTTTCTTGGTTTAGGAAAATTTCATTTTGTCTTTGCCATACCTCTAGACCTAGGAAGTAGTGCATTATTCCTAGATATTTCATCTCGAATTCTGCGGCAAGCTTCCTCTTGCTCTCAGCGATGGGCTTCTCGTCTCCTGTCAAAAACAAGTCATCTATGTATAGCAATAGTATTACTGGCTTCCATCCTCAACCTTGTAGTACAAGTTGGGATCTACTTTACTCTTGCTAAAGCCCAAACTCACCACCAGGAAGTTATCCATTCTCCTGTACCAAGCCCTGGGGGATTGCTTTAAACCATACAAGGATTTCTTTAGCCTACACACATGTGACTGTCTGTAATGTGTCTCAAAACCTTGTGGCTGCTCCACATAGTCCATAGTTACAAGAACCGAACCGGAATCGGTAAAACCGG
>ML778077.1:1114447-1126321 GCA_009831015.1 Picea engelmannii | reverse complement strand
TAGAGAATCTTTCTGAAAGAAAGATCAAGATACTCAGGTCAGATAATGGAGGAGAATACACCTCAAAAGAGTTTGTAAACTTTTGCAAAGATGTCGGGATCAAGAGGGAGCTCACCACTCCCTACAATCCTTAACTAAATGGTGTAGCAGAAAGAAAGAACATAACTATAATGGAAGAAATGAAGACCATGATCCATGATCAAGATCTTCCAATGTGCTTATGGGCATAAGCAACAAAAACAACAGTATATGTACAAAATAGATTGTCCCATAGTGCACTTGGGTTCAAGACCCTAGAAGAGGTGTTCTCTGGAAAGAAGCTAGAAGTAAGCCATCCCAAAATATTTGGCTGCCAGTATTTGTACATATTCCAAAAGAGAAGAGAACCAAGCTGGACCCTTCAGGAAAGAAGGGAATATTTGTTGGATACTGTGAGGTCTCGAAGGCCTTCAGAGTTTATATACCAGGTTACCATCATATTGAGATCAACAGGGATGTAACCTTTGATGAAGATGCAACACCCAAGAAATCAAGAAGATGCCAGCTTGAAGAAGTATATGAAGAGGAACCTGTAACTCCCAGAGTTGCAGAACTAGTGAGGGAAGTCATAGCCTCCCCTAATGAGGAGATTCTAGAAGATCATGGCATAGTAGAATCTCAAGAACCTCCCCAGATGACTATCTCCCACAAGAGAAAGCCAGCTTGGGCAAGGGAACTTCTTCAAGATTGAGAGAAGTACGCGAAGGAACCATGAGACAAGTGAAGAAACCAAATCCATTCTCCAATTATATGGCTTTGATGTGTGATCTCTTAGAGAAGGAGCCTACCTGCTTTGAAGAAGCCATTGAGAAGAAAGGATGGGCAGATGCCATGACAGAAGAATACCAATCCATTATAAAGAATAATGTATGGGAAATAGTTCCCAGACCGAAGAGCAAGGATGTGGTATCTTCCAAATGGATTTTCAAAATAATACATGCTGCTGATGGAAGTATTGAGAAATATAAAGAAGGTTCATTGCTCGTGGCTTCTCTCAAAAGGAAGGCATTGACTATGAAGAGACATTTGCTCCTGTAGCCAGATACACTTCGATTAGAACCATCATAGCCCTTGCAGCTAAGATGAAGTGGAAGTTACACCAGATGGACGTGAAAACTGCCTTCTTGAATGGTGTCATTGAAGAAGAAGTGTATATAGAACAACCTCAAGGATTTGAAGTTGAAGACAGGAGGACTCATGTCTGCAAGTTGAAGAAGGCTCTGTACGGATTGAAGCAAGTTCCTAGAGCTTGGTATGGAAGGATTGATAGTTTTCTGACGAGCTTGGGCTTTACCAAGAGTAAAGCAGATTCTAACCTTTACTTCAAGGTTATGAATGATGAGCCTGTTATATTGTTGTTGTATGTGGATGACTTATTCTTAACTGGAGAAGAAAATCTCATCATTGAATGTAAGAAGAAGGTCGCTGCAGAATTTGAGATGAAAGACCTTGGCCTAATGCACTATTTCTTAGGTCTTGAGGTATGGCAGAGCCCAGAGAAGATCTTTCTTAACCAAGGGAAGTATGCAATTGAAATACTGAAGAGATTTGATATGTTGGAGTGCAAGTCCATGAATACACCCATGGAAACAAAGTTGAAGCTCCTTGTTGACTCTTCGTTAGAATTGATTGATGCTATGCTATATAGACAGATCATTGGATCGTTGATGTATCTGATGAACACCAGGCCAGATATCTGTTTTGCTGTGAACACTTTGAGTTAGTTTCTGTTAGAACCCATACATGTTCACCTAGTTGCTGCAAAACATGTGATGAGGTACCTTAAGGGTACATTACATTGTGGTCTCAGTTATGATAGAGATCATGACTTCAGACTGAGTGGATATACTGATTCAGATTGGGCTGGAAGTGTCTCTGACAGAAAGAGCACTTCAGGATGTTGTTTCAGTCTAGGGTCAGTCATGATCTCATGGCAGAGTAGGAAGCAATCAAGCATTGTTCTCAGCACAACATAAGCAAAATACATTGCTGTATGTTCTGCCAGTTGTGAAGCCATATGGCTTCGGAAGTTGTTGACAGGTCTATTCGATCTAGAGATGGAAGCAACCTTGATCCTATGTGATAACCAGAGCCGCATAAAGATGACCGAGAACCCCGTGTTCCATGACAAGTCAAAACACATAGAGATCCGATATCATTACATCCGTGATATGGTGCAGAGAGGAGCCATAAAGCTCCAATATGTTAGCACGGATGAACATGTTGTTGATGTGTTGACCAAGCCTCTATCTCATGTAAAGTTTSAGCACTTTCGAGATAATCTTGGTGTAGTCCGTAAGGACCTCCCTCGAAAGGGGGAGTAGTGTTGTGATGCCAACCCCATGATGATGATGTGCTAGCCTAGTGCTGTGATGCCAGCCTCGTGCTGATGATGTGCCAGCCTCGTGCTGTGATGATGTGCCAGCCTCGTGCTGTGATGCCAGCCTCGTGCTGATGATGTGCCAGCCTCGTGCTGTGATGATGTGCCAGCCTCGTGTTGTGATGATGTGCCAGCTTCATGCTGTGATGATGATGTGCCAGCCTCGTGCTGTGATGATGTATGCCAACCTCGTGCTGTGATGATGTTGCCAGTCTCGTACTGTGATGCCAACTTCATGTTGATTATATTGTGTTGCCAGTCTCGTACTGTGATGCCAGCTTCGTGCTGATGATATTGTGTTGCCAGTCTCGTACTGTGATGCCAGCTTCGTGCTGATGATATTGTGTTGCCAGTCTCGTACTGTGATGCCAGCTTTGTGCTGATGATATTGTGTAGCCAACTTCATGCTGTGATGCCAGCTTCGTGTTGAAGACTCTCAGCCTAGTGCTGAGGTCGATGATGCTCTAGCCTTTGTGCTGTGTTGTTGCTGCTATTGACGACGAGAAAAAACTTCCGATGATTTATAAATACGCCAGTCAGTGTTCCAAGATGCTGTTGATGATGTTGCCCTCTCTCTTGCCTAATGCCGTTGTAGAATACCCTTCTTGTTAAGGGGGAGAGTTGAAATATTGTAACTACAAAGAGTATTCTATTTATTATTGATGTATTATTCATTAGATCAATCCCCTTTTGTGGATTGATCATGTCGGGCATTGTAAATGAACAAATCCCCTTTTGCGGATTGGTCAAACCCTAATTGTAATAAGCAAAATGAGAAGTCGGCCCCCAGAATTAATTAAGGTGGTTCTAACCACCCAGAAAGAGAAGTCGACCTTGCCAGTGAAAAGACACTTCATTTTAGCTTCTACCAGATTGTATAAATAAAGGAGGCTAGTGCCTCATTTGTTCACTCACTCACTTGATCATCAGAGCGCAAGTTTGGAGCTGCAGTTGGAGAAGAAGGAAGAGAGAGAGAGAGGCGCATTACTTGGGAGAGGACTTTCTGTAGTGTTTGGTTTATTCTCTTGGCATTGTATTGGCTATCTATATTAAGGAAGTTTTTGCTGGGTTTTCTCCCCCATGAGGGTTTCCCAGGATAAATGATGTGTCTTGTGATTGTGTATTTCTCAGTGATCCTATCTATGCTATGGTTATCTAGTGAATTGAAAAGAAACCTAATAATAGCTTAAACTCTAACAGATCAAGGGTAGAATCCCTTTCCTCATTTTGGTGATCCTTGCTTAGAAAGATCATCTGGCGAGGATTCCTATGCGAACCTGAAGAAGGTATCCTAGCAATCCTCCTATGTCCCAAATGGCTCTTCAACCATGGGTCTCCAATGTTTTTAAACCCTTAGATATGATCGGGATTCAAGGTTTTTCCATTGATCTCCCTGAATATGTTGATAAACGATTGACTAAATTCTCAAATCATAATGAGACCTCTACCAAAAAACATTTATCCTTATTTCATGATGCCTTGGACCTCCACGATGTCCAATACTAGCATGAAGATGTTATTATGAGGCTTTTCTCTTCCTCATTTATAGGAGATGCTAGGTCATGGTATAACAACCTTCCAAGTAAGGGCATCAAAACTTGGCAAGCACTTCAAAATGCCTTCCTGAAAAGGTGGGAAATCAAGAAAGATGGTAGACTGCTCTTATCCCAATTCTCCCATGTCAAAAGAAAGGAAGGAGAGCCTATTAACGAGTTTAATGCAAGGTTTGATTCTTTAATAAAGGATTTCCTTGAGAACCTTAGACCAAAGGATGAGGCAATTCTACTACACTATGTTCATGTCTTTAAAGGACAATTTGGTATCATTTTGAGAGACAAGTCTCCCAAAACCCTATTGGAAGCCCAAGAATGGGAATCTGAAATAGAAAACCATTTAATTACTTCCAAGTTGAATGATTTCTCTGAGAAAACAAGTGATGAAATTCTTACCGCCCTAGAACAAAGGCTTAGACAGATCAAGCAAGATCAAGAAACACTTATGAACAAAATTAATGCACTTGGAAAATAGTACATTCTTTACAAGAAAGACCTTAAATACCTTAGAATATACGAATTGGACTGGGAGATTAGATCCTACATATGATGTTCCCTCACAAGAAAACTTTGCTATCACTAAAGACAATGGGAGTTTGAAAAGGCCAAGGTTGCTAACAAGGTCAAGTTAGAGATTCTGAATATCATGAATGAGGAGCCTAAGGAAAAGCCTAAAGTTCATCGAACGCCTAAACTTTCCAATAAAAGCACTAACCCTATAGTGTTGACATTCACAAAGATGATAATGACTTGGATGAGCCTAAATATTCCCCTGTGATCCTCCATGCCATAAATTATGATAAGAATAATGGAGGGCATGCTCCTTTCTTCATTACATTGGTGATAAATGATCTTCTCCTTCACGATTGCATGCTTGATTCGGGTGATTCTACCAATGCTATGTCTTTGAAGGTTATGAATCAACTTGGCCTAAAGATGACATGGCCCTGTTATTGCAGGATTTGTACTTATGCAAAGCCCCAACGCAAGTCCCCAAATCTGCGTAACTATAGGAAATCCTACCACTGTCACCTTAGTGAGAAATCCCCTCGTTTTAGTGATGGAGGAGTTCCACCACAAGGGAGGCTTCCCCGATGACCTCAAGGGATCAAAGGAGCAAGTTTGTTAGCCAGGCCTATCGTCCCCTTTCTTGATCACGTAAGTCAAGGTCTAGGTCAAGGATAACTGAGAGGTATAGAGATGTTTGAGTACCTACCCAAAACAAGAACACTTATAGCATATGTATAATGATTTCCAAGTACGAGCATGCAAATAATACCTCGTTAAGACACTAGACACTGAAAATTACTATGGCTGTTATGAAATGTTAATTTTCACATGCAACCCTAAGTGACTAATTTCAGATCTGAAAATTGCTTCCTAGTGATCTAACAGTAAACCCTAGCTGTTATCACTGAACAATTTTACACTGAAATTATTGATAGAAAAATATAGCAATGGAAACAACAAGATCATAGATGAGTCATCAACACATATGAGACACAAATTTTCTGTTCTATAACCTTGTCAATTTCAGAAATTCTGAGGGAAAAACCAACCCTCCCAACCAATACAATTTCACCAAAATATGAGGACAACTTTGTTCGCCAATAACAGAAAAATCAGAAAACCGAACCTCCGTAAATCCCTAGAAATTTCCTCTACTCACAAATATGCTGCAGACCACTTGTACGACTTGTTGATGCCACCTGTACTGCTGCTGACGTCAGCTTGTATGGACCTGCTCTTGCCCATAAAAACTTTGTACGGATGTATGCGATTGACCCATTTGCAACCTGTGTACATATGCGACTGTGCCCACTGCAAGCTGCATATATGTGATTCACCTTACTGCAACCCGCACATACGCGACTGTGCCCACTGCAATCTATGTATGTACGTGACTGTGCCCATTACAACGCACGTACATATACGAAAATTTGTACGGGCACTTTCGTACGATTTTCTCCACTCATACAGTTTCTTCCTAGGCTAGATTTGGAGTTACAGACATTCCCTTGCTAAAATCACCAAGCTCCTTGGCACAAGTGCATACTCACTTATGCCAACTCCATCATGTCTCCACACACTCTACACAATAGGAAATGTCACAATGACCAACACGAACCCACAAAGCCCACCACCAAACCCATGAAGCCCCAACTTCATTCCAATGGAGGTTTTCTCCAAACGAAGAGTGCAATGTGGTGCCCACGACGATTCCCACATGCCCAACACCTAAGGCACGTGAGAATACCTGCCCGAAGCTACAAAAATCAACATGAAATTGCAGCAAGACAACAGTTTATAACAAGTATAAGTTTGTAACAACATTAATAAAAAGAAATCAGAATTGCATCAATTGACAAGGAGAATTTAGCACATATCCAATAGATTAATATCCAATTATTTCAAGCAATTTCTGAGCATGTTATACCATTATTAGAGCAATGCATGCAACAAATTAGAGTATGTTAAGATGGTTGTAGCAAACTTTTGCAACAACAACAAGCTTATTAGTCAATTAGCTTAAGTTAGTGTTAGTAAAGTTAGTAGGAAGCTTGAGAGAATTAAAATAGAGAGTTTGTTGATCACTTTCACCATAAGAGAGCTTGAAGATTAGTGCCTTTGAGGGCTATGGAGTCTTTACAACAACAATACAATAAGTTTTGGAGATTAAGCTAGCAAAGACTAAGAGGTAGGGCTTAAACTCTAAGGTGCTAGCACATTAGGGCCTTAGGGTTTAAGCCTTAAGGAGAAGGATTGCTAGAGTGCAAGCACTTTTGGGCTCTAGCAACCTTTTCTCCCTTAAGTACTTCAACTAGGTCACAATCAAGAGGCTAGGGTCAAAATCCTAAAGTGCTATCACTTTAGGGCTTTAGGAGTCTAACCCTAGCTAGGATTTCTTCACAATTTCTTTTTGGACAAAATTAGCCTTGTGAGAGGAGGAAGCACTTATGCTCCTCTCTTAGGGTTTCACCAAGCAAGATGTCTAGCATGAACAAATAAAATTCACCATAAAACATTAATAGCATGAAATAAAATTGCAGAAATTTACTTCACCAAGATATCACAAGAGTAAACCCTAATTGTAGCAATTCCATTCAAAAATCAACAAAGGAACATTCACACTTGACCTCCAAGAGATAGTGCATGAGAGAAAATAGCCAATAACCACAATATAACGAAAATTTCAGACTTGTTCTCGCACAAATGGTGAGAAGATGTGATGATAAAATGAAATGTCAAGGTGCTTTATTTATATGGAGCTACCTTGACCTATTTGTCCACATAAAATCGTCAACAACAAAATATAAGAGTGTCGATCCCTTTAATTTTCCCTTACATTATGCAAAAATAAAATTTACATGAAATAAAAGTTAAAACCCTAGAAGGGTGACGTCATGCCCTAGAAGGGTGACATAGCCTCTCTAGGTGCAACGTCAAGCATTAAGGAGGGAGACATTGGGACTCCAAAGGTTGTGTGTCATGCTCTCATGTGCCAAAGTGTCTTGCTATGGGTCTCCTTCTGTCAAGCCACCTTCAAAACCATCTCATCCATCAAACCCTAGCCCTCCAAGGTGACATCAAGGGCTAGGAAGTGACGTCCTATGCCTCCAAAGGATAACGCCCAAGTGGAGAAGGGTGCAACCTCATCTTCTAGTGATGCCAAAGTGCCTCCAAAGGAAACGTCCTCCAGTATCAAAGTGCAACGCTCATCATCAATGGTCACCCATTCGTGGGGCACGACATCCATCCTGTGGGCAAGGTCCTGCAAAGACAAAGAAGTACGCCCTCCAAGGGTCCACAAGTCACATGAAACATGCCAAGTAAACCACATTTAATACAAGAACCGCCCAAACATGTGCATAAAATCTCCCCTTTTCAAATTAAACAAATGCTCAAAGACATTATAAGTTTTGCCAAATTTAGGTATGGGAGGGGTGTCATGGTGCCCTATTGGGTAGGCCAATCCCCAAGTCAAGGAATGTTTCCCAAGAAGACCCTATCTAGATCATGTAATGAGTATGAGGTGGATTTGAGAAGACTTTTGGGCATAGGGCTCTTGACATATCAAGGGCTCATATTGCCTCACCTATGGGTGCCTTTGTGAAGGGTGTGCTGCATCCTTTTGCAATGCAACATTTTTCCAAGCCCTTTATTGCCTTTCATTTATTACAATCCAAACATTGAGTGCTATGTGTAATGGAAAGTAAAGAGTGCCACAATGCCATTTGAAGTTAGGAACACATTGAGTGCCATAGCACTGGAAAGTAAAAGACACCGCAAATGCATTCCCCCATCAAGCGAGACATTTATTAATTATGTGTTTTCTTTTTTAAAAGGTCCTTTATTTTTATGGAGAAGCACTTCATTTCTCTCAGGACCTTAGGGCGAGCATCTAGAAGGATAATTTATGGCTCTTAACTTTTGCCAGCTATAACACCTCTGGGCCTTTGGCCCCCTTCTTCCCATAAAATGAGGTACAAGCCGTTCTTGGGGTCAATGAGCCCAAAAACCCAAAAGATAAGGAAATGGAGGGGAAGAAGTGTGGAAAGTGGGAATGGTATGATGACCCTTCAAGGAGACCCTCTAGTAGCAATCCTTTTGTCGAGGGTGACCCACTTACTAGGAAACCATGTCAACCACCAAGGTGAAATTAGGCAAAAGGTATAACTTCCAAGAAAACGTTCCATAATCAAGAAAGGACTCTTTGCAACATGCTTGAATGCTTCAAATATTAAAGTGACACTTACCATGAGACCGGACTTGTTACCTCATGAAGCAAGACCTATTGTTCTATGGGAGCCAAGTCGATGTAGTGGATGCTGCTCTACTGTCGATGATGATGATGGTGGACTGTGGTCAGTGGAGGGGCTCTGTGCGCTGTGCTATGCATCGGGCTGTCGACACTCCATGGTTGCTACCTGTGGGCCTCGAGACATCATCTCCTTAGTTACCCCTAGGCCTAAGGAGTAGCAGGTCCTATAGAAATGTGTGCAGTATTGACTCAAGGGCCACCCCTATTTGTGGTCTCATTAAGGACCTAAAGGTTAGCTTAGCCACTTACCTAGATATATCTCTTCTAATGGATGTTGTAGTGATTGATGTGCTTGATACTTGGGGAATGTTGTTGTCTAAGAAGATGGATGCAACCTTGGGGGGTAGTCTCCAAATGGATCTGTCTTATGCTACTATCCCAAACCTTGAAGGAGGTTTTGTCACCCTCTATAGAGAACCCGTTGTGAGATACCAAGTCGAGGATCCCCAAAATACTATGAATGAGATAATGTATCTAGATGATATGATGGGTAACTTTTGTGGCTTAACTAATCCCATAGCTCAAGAAGAAGAATGTCAAAGTACTAGTGATGTTTGGACTTTGGAATTTGATGGTTCCCACTCTAGTTCGAGATTTGGTGCGGGCATTATTCTTATAGCCCATTCGCACGAGAGCACTTTTTTCTCCTATAGGCTTGAATTTGATTGAATGAATAACATTGTTCAATATGAAGCCTTAACCATAGGATTGGATTTATCCCTTGATAAGAAAATTAAGTGTCTAAGAGTCATAGGGGATTTTGATCTGGTTGTTTCCCAGATAAAAAATAAATTTGCTCCGCAAAATGAGAAATCGAGAAGATATAGAAATTTAGTTTGGGATACCATAGAACTTTTTGACGCCTTTTCAATTGAAGCCGTCCCAAGAGAGAAAACCATATTGTCGATGCTTTAGCCATCTCTGCAACCACTTTACAACATTGTGAAGAAATGCTTCATGACCTATGCAAAATGGAAGTTGTCTATAGACCATCTGTTCTTGATAACCTTGAACATTGGCAAGTTTTCAATGACGATGCCCAAATCCTTCGTTTCTTGCTAAGCAACAAGGAGTTTTTAGACCATCAAGTTAATTTCCTAGCCGAATCCATGAACTTGAGAGTTGAAGACCTGCTAAATGGTACTCTTCCCAAGGGAGTTGTTCCTTTAGAAAGGATGTTTGATAGACATGATATGTATAAAGTGAAACTTGTCGTTGATCAATCTGATGAGGCCTTTGAGTTTGATATTGGTTTAGAAAATAATCCAAGAATGATCAAGATAGGAAAATGAACCACTCTCTCTGAAAGGGAAAGCATAATAAACTTTATCCGAGAATATAAAGACATCTTTTCTTGGTCATATGATGATTTAAAGGCCTATAAGGGAGATATCATCCAACACACCATTCCTCTCAAGGAGGGAGCCAAACCTTTTAGACAAAAGTTAAGACACATTAACCTTAAGTTAGCTCCCCAAATCCAAAAGGAACTCCAAAAACAGGTTGATGCAAAGATCATAGCCCCCATTAGTTATTCTACCTGGATGGCTAACTTGGTTGTTGTCTAAAAGAAGAGTGGAGATATTCGATAGTGTGTTGATTTTAGGAGCCTTCATCAACTATCCCTTAAAGACAATTATCCTCTCCCAAACATGGAACACTTGCTACAAAGAATCACTGGTGTTGGGATGATGTCTATGTTGGATGGTTTTTCTGGGTATAACCAAATCTTAGTAAAGAAAGAGGATCAACTTAAGACCGCCTTTAGCACCCCTTGGGGAACTTTCATGTATTTGAGGTTTCCTTTTGGTCTTATGAATGCCGGATCCACTTTTAAAAGAGTGATAGATTTTTCCTTTAGAGACTTTATAGGGAAAATCATAGAGATATATCAAGATGATTTAATGGTTGTTTCAAAGGAGATAAATGCACATGTTTCACACCTTAGGAAAATCTTTGAATGATGTAGGAAGTATGGTATCTCCGTAAATCCCAAGAAATCGATTTTTGGTATTGATAAAGGAAAATTACTGGGTCATGTTGTCTTTGAAGATGGTATTTCTGTTGATCCAGAAGGAGTCCACTCTATTAAGAAAATCCCTCTCCCAACCAGTAAGAAATATCTACAATCATTCTTTGGCAAGATTAACTTTATAAGAAGATTTATTTCAAACTTTACTGAAAAAGTTACCAATGAATGCCTTATTGAAGAAAGATGCTTTGTTTAAATGGGATAATAATTGTATGAGATCTTTTGAGGATATTAAGGAAGCAATTACTATGGCACCTGCCCTCGTTAGCCTCAATTATTCTCGATATTTCATAATTTTTTCGTTTTCCTCCGAGGACACTATTGTTAGAGTGCTTTTGCAAAAGAATAAAGATGATTATGAACAACCTGTTGCCGTCCTTATACACACTTGCAAACGTGAGCTAAACCTGACTCACTTAGTGTGTCCTTGGAGGCACAATGCCTAGGTTCACAGCCCACGCTGTCACTTTGACCGTAACCTCTTCCGTCTAGGCTTCCTCCTAGGGAAGCCAAAGGGGGTAAACCCTAGTTTCTAGATAAGTTTTATAGTTTTAGTTCTAGGAGTTGATTTTAATTTCTTAAGGTTAGAGGGAGTCTATCCTATGATGCTAAGGCAGCAATGCAAGATGCAAGGGTTAATATGTCAAGCAAGCCTTTCCCTAGGGCAACTAAGACTAGTGCCTAAGGTTGGGCAAGGGGTCAACTAGATGTTAGGGTGTTTCGTTACAATATGATTACAAGGTTTATAAAAAATAATTAACCCCAAAGAATACTAGATACAAGTACTTACAAATAAGAATGCTAAGATACAATGGTACAATGAAACAAGCTAACCACTTTTAAATGTATTTGCAAGATACAAGAAGATCAAGGCATTATCATTATCAACACATCAAGCTCATCATCAACACATCCACAAAGATACTCAAGGAGATCTAGAGATTAAAGCGCAAGTATTCCACAATGATTATTTAATAAGTTAAGGGTTTCTTAAGATTGTAAAGTTTTAGTTACCCTTATTAAGTATTTCACCAAAAACCTCCTCCCC
>ML778077.1:1098831-1109702 GCA_009831015.1 Picea engelmannii | reverse complement strand
AGTGATCTTGTGTTATGCTATTGTTATCTATTGAAATGCAAAGAACTATAATAATGGCTTAAACATTAACACAAAGATCACCACTGATAACGCAAAGGCCTTTATCTCTTTGGCCTTAGCCAATTTTTGCTTCAAGTATGGAATTGTTCTATCTCACTCATTTAACTTCTATCCCCAAGGAAATGGATTGGAAGAATCTAACAACAAGAATCTGATGAATATTGTCAAGAAGATTGTAGGTGAGAACAAGAAGGCTTGGAATAGTAAGGTCAAGTATGCATTATGGGTAGATCGTATTACAACTAAGACTTCCATAGGGAAAGCCCTATTTGAGCTGGTATATGGAGTGGAAGTCAAGTTGCATGTCAACCTCCAGATTCCTACTCTTCAGTTTGCACAACAATATACGAATGATAAGGAGGCGTTACAAGTAAGGATTGATCAACTTATAGAGCTAGATGAATCTAGGAGGAATGCTTTAGATCAAATGGTGAAGAATCAAGACAAAATTAAAGGGACAGTTGACCATAAAGCAAGACAGAGGGATTTCGAAGACGATGACCTTGTATTGATGTGGGTCAAGAGGAAAGGGAAGCCAGGTATGCATAAGAAGTTTGGTAGTCTATGGCTTGGTCCTTATCGAATTGAGAAGAAGTTTGGGATTAACTCCTCCTATTTGATCACACTTGAGGGAGAGAAGCTACCATTGCCCGTTAATGGATATGTTCTCAAACCTTACTATGCTGAAGGAACCCGACTTCTTAGATTTAAAGTAGAGTAGGTTAGAGTAGGTCATATTGTGTTTTTACTTTATTTCTTTTCTTTTATTGATGTTATTATTACTTTATTATGCATCCATGCTAGCTTAGTATATACCTGTAGTTTAACATATATTGATGAAAATGAAAATATTTTCTTTTTTGTATTGGTTTTATATTTTTCATAAACTAGGGTGTATAACATCGGCCTACCCTTTGTTGTTAATCATTTAATGTTAGAATGAAGCATGTTTTTCTTTAGAGATACAAGTTGCAGGTCTTGGAGTACCAAAGATGTTGAGGTTATCATGTGCTCTACAGTGAGCACATGTCCCCATGTTGGAGCTAGATGTTACCCCCTCTCTCTTAGGGGTAAGAGGAGGAGATCATGTATCATGGCCCGCAATGAAGACAATGATCCCAATAATGATAATGATCAACATTCTCCATAGGCAACAACCCCTTAGATGCCTCCCTCCTCATTCAACTCAACTTATCACACCTAATCAACATGATTCATCATATGATGGTGGTCCAATACATTATAAGGTACACTAGTCATTGTTTCATATAAAGTGTCATATTTAATGCATTAGGCATTTAGGTGAGGATCATGGGTTGAAGTTAGATAATGAATCATAAGCTATGAAGTTATGCTTTTTTCCTTGTTTCACCTTGGTGGCCATCATTTGTGTCCTAGTCCAGTGTTGTCACTCTTGGGGAACAGAGGTACTAATAGGAGGCTTTGATAAGGGTAATGTACAGTTCCCCCTCATACTTAACACTTTCCATCCTAGGGCCTTTTGCAGTGTACTAAACTTTGTTTATGGTTGTTACATGTACATAAAAAAGGCCCGTGGTTCATCCTCCTATGAGAAGAAGGGATAGAATGTCAAGGTTGATGCAACTGCTAGAAAAATGAATAAAAGGGAAATAATAATATAAAAGAAAGAAGAAATGATGGGATACCAAGTCAAAATCCAAAGGTTAGCTTGAGCTCTACCCCCTCATTATGAGGTGATCGCCCCTAGTCCCAATGCACTGAATGCATATCAATTAAAAGGACTTAATCCCAACAAGAAAAGAAAAGAAAGAATAAAGTGCTTGAAACCTGAAAGGGGGACTTGCAATGCATAAAATGGATATCAAAAGGCAAGAAAGGGGTTTGGAATACACACACTACAGAGGACAGGGTATCTCAAGCAGCAAATGCTCCCTCTTCAAAGGCGCTCATGGAAATGGACCAAGCACGATACCTTACATGTTAATGACTCCATCGCTATGAAGTAACCTTGAAACGTTTTCATTCACCACATTTACACTTTGATGGGTTTTCTTTGGAAATAACCTTCTACCTAGGTACTGACACACCTAATAGGGTCTTTTTGACGGTCCTCCCATACCTAAACTTGGCAAATTGCATAAAATCTTGAACTAATGTGAAGTTTGAAGAAGATACCTAATGTTAATTGCTTATTTGGCTTCTGTATTAAGTGATGGATTACTTTGTATGATGCTAATGACACTTGTATCTCGTGATTGTTGGTCTTACTTGATTCTATGGACTTTGTTTGACCATGGTGCACTTGACACGGTCCTTTGGAGGATGTTTCCATGATGATACACAAGATGTTGCACACTTGAAGCAGAGCATTGTGCCATATGATGACTAGACACACCTTCTCCCACCTCTTGGACCTTGGATGGTGGACAAATGAGCTTAGATCTTGAAGATATGGTCAGATTGGTTATTAGATGGGCATGAAGCCCACACTATGGACAGTGCACCCCGAAGCCACATTAGACTTTGATTTGAGGATGTTGCACTTAGAGATGATTGGATACCTCTTAGAGAGATGATGGATCCACTTTCCACCTTGGACGTTGGCCTTTTCACCTTGGACGTTGGCCTTTTCACCTTGGACGTTGAGCATATTGATGATGACTTCATGCACTATGGCATTTTGGGTGATGATGGGGCCTACACACCACTAGGGCATCCATTTTGATGATGAGTTGTGGTCCTCTGACGATGAGACATGACCTTTGATGAGGAGGTGTGACCTTTCACCATGATTTGCACCTTTTGATGATGAGATGTGGCCTTTGGAGGCCTCTGCACCCTTCTAGAGCATGACGTCACCCTTTATTTGGCATCCTTCACTTACACGTGCCATTCTTGAGGGGATGTTTTGGTGTGTTAGCATGTTTTATTATTCTTTGAGGCTATTTTGGGTGTCGTCCATGACCTTCCCACCTTGTGTCATGGACATTCGATGTTTTAGGGGCTTTTGACGGTTTATAGCAGTAGGGTTTCCTCATATTTAAAGGCTAGCACTACCTCATTTGTAAATCATAACTCACACTTGTGGAGAGTCACTTCTATCGCTCTCCTCTTCTTTTCTACTTTGGAGTACTTGTGCACACCTTTTGGAGGACGATCTTGTGGATGCTTTCTTTGTTTTGATGGATGATCTATGAAAATAGGGTTTCCTCATGCATAACGTGGTTTAGTAAGTGGTTTTTCCAAGTTAAAGTGTTTTTCTTGGTATATTTTGGTGAAATGCTCTATTAGATGGTTAATAGTTGCATGTTATCTTGTATCCTTGATTCATTTTAGAAACCCTAAGGAAGGATTAAGATTGTTTATCCCCTTCCCTTGTTTTGTCCATCTAGATTTTGTTGAAGCATTTAGGGCCAAGTTAGGGATTATAATTGCATATCCTCCTAACCTTGTCTCTTCTCTTGGTTAAAGTCTAGGGTTTATGATTGTATAAATTCTAGGGTTTAACCTAGTTCACTTGATCCTCTTGCTAGACATTCATGAAGAAGTAGGACAATACTTAGGGTTTATGATTGTATAAACCTTAGGGTTTCCTTCCTAGAATTTCATCCCTAGGCCTATGATGGTATAGCCCTAGGCTTTGATTTTCACATCTTCTTATGCTCGTAGCCTCCATTGAGTATTGTTGCATAGACTCCATTTGCCCAAGGAGAGAAAACGACACTAGTCTCTCTCATTTGCAAGTGATACAAAACCCTAGTTTAGCTCTCTCTCTTTCCCAACGATTTTGTGTTAACTTTAGGATCTTGCATTTGCATTGTCATCTCCTAGAATTCATAGTCTAACATTTTGCATTAAATGCTTGGAATCATCTCTAACATAGTCATTGCTGCAATTTCTTCATTTTCAGCCATTAGGGCTTGCTAACTTGCATCTAACTAACATAGTTTCATGCTCTTGGTTCATGCAATCATTCATGGATCATTTACAAGCATTCTCATTGGTATTTGACACATATCTCTCATTGCCTCTTACTAATTTAGGGCTATTTACTTTCTGCTTTTGTAAAACTGTTTTATGCTGAAGTATTTCATATTTTATTCTAGTTTTGCTACACCCATAGATTTTTCCTTGATAGTTAGTGTTTCGTGGCCTTTAGGTGACCCCTTGATTGTGGTAGATCTCTTGTCTCACTTTAGAAATACCCCACACACACATTATCAACTTGCTTTGTTTAATTCACATTGACCTTACCCTTGACTTAGCTAGTCAAGAAACCAATATATAGGGGGCCATAGTCTTCCCTTTAGCTTGCTATAGGATCCCTTGAGGTTGCAAGGGAAGCCTTCCTTGTGTTGGATCCTTATCCATCACTAAAATGAGGGAAGTACTTGCCTAGGTGACAGTGGCAATTACTTCCATATGTTACACCGGTTTAGCATCTTGTGAAGGGTTTGCACAAGTGCTAGATTTTGTGATAACAGGGCTCATAATGCCATTTTTTTAATTTGCATTGACTCGACTCAACTCTCCTAGGCACTTCACATATTTATCACAAGCTAGGGCTCTTTGACTTTGCATTTATTTTCAGCATAAACGTCTATTTTTTTAATTTCGACTTCGCTCATGGAAATATCTATCCCTTATTGTGATATCGCCCTGGCGATTATAGCTCACGATGGTCTACCCAATATCTTTATCTTGAACCTCTTCTACTGTTCTGACAAAACCCTGGATGTTTTTTTTTAGGATCCCTAAAAGTCTTCAATTAGGGCGGGGTATGGATAGCCTAAGATTTTGTTTGAGTACCTCTCTCATGTAGAGAGCAAGGCACCATTAGTGTATGTAGCAGAAGAAAGTGGAAGGGAGCTACCAGAGTCTTGGAATAAGCAATGAAACTTTCCTTGGATCTCATAGTATGTGGAGCATTGGAAAATGAAATGCTACTTCGTTTCCATCGCATGCAAGTGACATAGCTCGTAGATCATGTCCGACCATGGGATATGGTGGTTGATCTCAACCCAGATTGAGAGACGACTCGAAACTAATCAAGGGGAACCCAAAGGGCGTGCATCTAGTGTTTGCGTGTACACCAAGGTTGGATGATCAAGCCATCTCTCATCTCTAGGAAATGATCATAGTAGAAAATCATCTTTGGGCTAAGGCTCCTAGGTGGTGCGATCTAGGTGACTTGGATGTATTGTTTGTAGGTGCCCTCTATAATTGATCGGTTTTAGTCTTTCATAAACATGAGGAGGTTTCCTAGTGCATCCAGGGTGTACCTAAAGGGGGAAGATGCTTTGGAGAGATGGCAACGGATTGGAAAAGTTGAGAAGCCTTTGAGAGCCAATAACAGAGCGGACTTGGGAACTTGTTGAGGTGATGGTCTCAGGCAAATAAAGTGCTAGGTAGGGATATCGATCACTCCCAGAGGCAGAGTCTCCAAAGATTTGGACTTTGTGAAGGAATGGTACTAGTTGAGAGATGGCTTCTAGTTTGAGCTCTGAACTCCCCCTGAATGATGGGATGGGGAACCATCCATAAAGCACTCAAGAAATAAGATATAAGTAAAGCATTCAAAAGCTTGTGATTTTAATTTTTAATACATCCAAATTTTTCTAGAATTATCATCCTAAGGTAGTTCCTCATGAGTCATGAAGGTGTATGTGGTGTTGAGAATGGTGTAATCTTCACATTTGGCGCCATGACCAACCGTATTGTAATCATTATTATATTGTGTTTTAGGTTAGGCTAAGGCTGACCTAGTCAATGTGGAAATTTCGAGAATCTGTGCTTAATGCAAATTCAGAAATTTCACATCATTTACTTGAGGTTTCCTGGATCTATTTTCTGTGAACTTTTCAGTGTTATGGTTGAATTTGAAATATAAAATTACAGCAGCATATGTCACTTCTGTCCAACCAAATACATAAGGCAGCCCAGGAAAATAAACATTGAACAAATGTAATTCAAAGGAACCATAATTCCAGTGCTAAGGGCACAATCCTCAAGATACAACAAATTTGAAAATAACTTGTAAACACAGATTTGTTACAGTGAAAAATATGCCCTCTTAGCTTCTATTTACTTGTCAAATCACTCAACAAAATCTGCTCACTGTTATGTTAAGTCAACATAGATAACCTGCACTAGAAACCAATGTTGCAAATATCATTTCGGTGAATATATTGCTGAGGTTCCGGAAAGAAACTTATTGGAAATATTGGAAATTATCAGAAAATATTGGAAAATATTGGCAAGAATAAACTTGGACCTGAAATTTTTTGAAATATCGGACAAACTGGCAACCTGAAAAGATTACTGAAAAGTTTATTCAAGTTGCTGATTTGTCTGATGTTTTAGAGTTTTTCAGGTCCAAGTTTATTCTTGCCGATAATTTCCGATATTTTCCCCAATATTTCCAATAAGTTTCTTTCTAGACTCTCGGAATATTCCCCGAAACAATATTTGCAACATTGGTTTCTAGTGCTGATTATATATGTCGATTTAACATACAGTGAACAGATTTTGTTGAGTGATTTGACAAGTAAATAGAAGCTAAGAGGGCAGATTTGCTTCTGGTAGCTGTAACAAATCTGCTGCTTATAAATTATTTTCAGATTTGCTGCATCATGGGGATTGTGCCCTTAGGGATGGAAACATAGTTCCCTTGAAGTACATTTGTTCAATGTTTATTTTCTTGGGCTGCCTTGTGTATTTGGTTGGACGGAAGTGAAATATATGCTGATGTGATTTATATTTCAAATTCAACCATAATGCTGAAAAGTTCACAGAAAATAGATATGGGAAACCTCAAGTAAATGATGTGAAATTTCTGAATTTGCATTAAGCATGGATTCTAGAAATTTCCACATTGACTAGGTCAGCCTTAGCCTAACCTGAAACACAATATAATAATGATTACAATAGGGTTGGTCGTGGCACCAAATGTGAAGATTACACTATTCTCAAAATCACATACACCTTCATGACTTGTGAGGAACTACCTTAGGATGATAATTCAAGAAAAATTTGGGTGTATTTAAAATTAAAATCACAAGCTTTTGAGTACTTTATGGACAGTTCCCCATCCCTTATCTGCTATTTTATCCATCGTTACCTTTCAATAAATAAGATATAAGTACACGGAACTGGAATGTATTGCTTGATGAAAACTTCTTTATTCAAATTTTGGATTTTTTGTTCCTTCGATTTTGATGAATCCTCTACATCATGATGTTTTATGGTCAAATTTTCTCTGAAATATTAGAAGTCATATTTCAGAAAGAGACTTTGTTAGGCTTAAATGGCTGCTCATTTATTCACATCTAAAAATACCCCCCAAGCAATTGAATTTTCCAACAAAACATTTCAGGAAAGAAACTCCCTAGAAACTCCTTGTTTTTATTTTCTATGTTAAAAATATTAAGCCTTATTCCCCTTTTCAGTCTTTCTAGTAAGTTTGATAAGCATCATCCATTCTCCATCAAACATCTTCTTATGCTTCATTATAACTGCGGGCTCAGCATACGATAATTATGTTTGGTAATAGCCATATTTTAAAGCATACAATAAAATGGTCACTGAGATTAAAAAACAGAATATGGTAATGGTTTAAGAGAGAACTCATTAGCATATAATAAATCTATGCAAAGTACCGATGAAAATATAGTATAAATACAAAATGCTAGAATGAATAGAGAGACAGTGGAAACATAGAATAAATACAGAATGCTGAAATGAATAGAGGGAAGCATACAATGAACACTGAATGTCCTTAAAGGTTTAAAGTCCAAAACCAAAATGAGTTTGTATGATGGTTTGATTGACTATTTGTATCCTTATGCACCCTTGAATGGAGATATATTCAAGACGTGTAGCACATTGAAAGTTGACTGCACTTATGATACATTAGAAATGTGACAAACTATCATTTGACACATCCCCTAATTTTTGTGGACTTATAACATTGTCTCCAATCAGAAATAGGAAATGGGATCAAAACAAACTTAAAGGCTCTTATGTCTTATCTGGTTACAGTCAAGTAATGAAAAGAAAATAAATTACATCAATATTTATTTTTGGTGTGGTAAATGTTTGTTTTAATCTGTGGGGAGCTATGAACTCAAACTCTGCATTAAAGCTCACTTTAATGTGGGGGCTGTCAAACTCAGGCAACTCATACACATGATCAGGGTTCTATGCTCACTAGGGTTTGAACCTAGCTCATTATTGTAGTGATGCCCCATCTCAACCACTAGACCACATCCCAATGGACTAATTACATCAAACTTTTGAATCTATACACAATTCTTGTTTAATTAAAAAATTTCTTCATGGGGAAGCCTTGTGATAATCTATGTTGTTCATCTTTCTCTAATTTGTGTCTCATTTTTTACTTTATATTCCCCTGGCAGGTATTTGTTGACCATCCTTCTTATCACCGGCCTGGCAATCCATATGGTGATACTTTTGGTGCCTTTGGCGATAATCAGGTTGTATACTCCTTTTAGTCAGTCGATGGTTTTCTGACATGATATATACCACAAACATATTTTATGACAACTGATGTCAATGAATTATTACCTCATTTGCAGTTCCGCTTCACTCTTCTGTGCCATGCTGCTTGTGAGGCTCCTTTAGTACTTCCCTTGGGAGGATTTACATATGGAGAAAAGTGTATATTTATAGCAAATGACTGGCATGCAAGTCTCGTCCCAGTGTAAGTTATTAGCTTTCTAGATCTGATAGTTTATTATATTGCATGCCAAGCTTCTGTGGAAGGCTCTTGCATCAATTTGCATCAGCATTTGAGACATCTCAACTTATCTGGGCATCTTGAAGGCTCTTGCATCAATTTGCATCAGCATTTGAAACATCTCAACTTATCTGGGCATCTTGACCTGTTCTAACCTTTGCCTTCCCAGAATAAGAACCTGAATTTTAGATATCATTTACAATAAGGTTAGCATTTTTCTCATACGATTTTTTGTGGAACGGTGCATATAATTCTTTTTGTTTGTTGCCATTTTTTAGTCTAATAGCAGCTAGGTACCGTCCACATGGAGTTTATCGTGATGCTCGTTCTATTCTTTCTATACATAACCTTGCACATCAGGTAATAACACTAATTACATGAATTGATATAGTTGTTTCTCTTTGGGTATGTGATATGCTTAACTGATTTTTAAAGTACCAATTGCTCATTTAGTCAACCCTACCAAAGTTTATTTAGATACAGCTAGGAAAGTGCTCTCTCTTCTAACTACTTTCACTTACTCTTTGCATTTAACAAGGGGGTTGAACCTGGAACAACCTATGGGAATCTGGGATTACCTGCTAATTGGTATGGTTCACTGGAATGGGTCTTTCCCACATGGGCAAGAAAGCATGCTCTTGACAGAGGTGAAGCTGTTAATCATTTGAAAGGTGCAATTGTTACAGCAGATCGAATTCTGACTGTTAGTCAGGTTATTTTCTCACCACCATAGAATCATGCAAAGATTGATATTTTTGTTATCAGTATTTAGAGGTTTAAATATTTGGAGTATGCCCACGTCTGTGTTGTTTGAAAACTCATTCTGTTAACGTTTAAAAAGAATTGGTGTCTTTGTTGCATGGATGTTTGACCCCTTCAGTTTTGTGAAAATAATCTTTTGCAAGCCTAAACTGATTTCATAATTCCCAAACATTCTACCTCATAAACAAATTTCTTCATAGCATAGATATTGCCCTTTTTTATTGCAAGTCTAATAATTTAACATAGATGTTCCTGTCATAAAATATTCCCAATTTGAAAATGTAAACATGTTCCCAACCATCTTTGTTTCCTTTTTGCATTATGATCCAACTCTTCTGCGTTTTTGTCAGGGATATGCTTGGGAAGTAACAACTACTGAGGGTGGATGGGGTCTTGATGAGCTTCTACAAAGCAGAAAGGCCGTGATTAATGGTGTGATTAAAATACTACGTTTTTCAAAATCTACTGGTAGTATAGTGAACTACATTACTTATTTGTACTAATTTTTTGTGGAATAAACCAGGCATTACGAATGGAATTGATATTGATGAGTGGAATCCAGCTTCAGACAAACATGTCCCATTCCAATATTCTGTGGAGGACCTTTCTGGAAAGGTATGTTTCATCTCTAAGTTTGGGTCAATGATTTTAGCCATGTATTTTATTCTTGATGTAGAAGGCAATTTTATATCTACCCTTTGAACTTCCAACCTCCTTAATGCAGGCTGAATGCAAGGCAGCTCTACAGTTGGAGCTTGGACTTTCTGTTCGACCAGATGTGCCACTGGTGAGTTTGAAGAAGATGACATGTTTTATTTAAGATTCTTCAGCTACAGTGTTAACAGTTTTGACAACGTTTTGTGCAGATTGGTTTCATTGGAAGATTGGACTACCAAAAAGGACTTGATCTTATTCAGGCAGCACTTCCAGAACTGATGAAAGAAGATGTCCAGCTTGTAAGTCTGCATTTTGTTTTCCTTTTTTTTGTATGGTTAGGTTATATGGTTTCTGAAAACAATCATCACTGAGCATTTCTATTCTCATCCTATGTCAGAGATAGACTACATGCCAAAGCCTTGATGGCAAATGACCCTCAATATCAGTTATATTTATATTTCAACAATTTTGCTTTTATGGACTTCCATTGAATAACATTACAGGTTGAGTTTACCAAACTCTCGACAGGACTCTCAGAATGATATAATCCCTCTTTTGTCTAATTTTATAACCTTATAATCATCTCCTTGAGAAAGATATTTCCACATGCTTGGATTTTGATACATCTTCAATAGAACTACATTGTAGTACT
>ML778077.1:1054039-1071433 GCA_009831015.1 Picea engelmannii | reverse complement strand
GACGCTCTTGTGGTGCTTGAATGGGAGCGCTAATTTTAGAGCTCGACGCTCCTTGAGTGTGGATGGGGGAGTGTCGTTTTTCCGACGCTCTGTGGTGCACAAACCAGACGTGCTAATTTAGGAATTTTTCCTATTTTTGAAGTGTGAGAGCGCCGACGCGCCTCTAACACTGCCTAGGGAGCGTCGGTGACCTGCAACTCACTCAATCACACCCTCTGGTTCTCAGAAAATATCTGGGCTCCTCAATACTTCGGTCTGCTTGTCCTTACGTGCTAAAAACATGTCCAAAGGTTCTTGCACTCACAGGAGACCTGCACACAATTTTCCTTGGCTCACCTGCGACACCTACTCAACCTGCTCTGATACCACTTGTTAGGCAGTGGAAGCAAAGTAGATCATAATAACCAGAGCATCAACAAGCAAGATTAAACCGAGAACAACAAACCGCACAATTGACAGAGCGATTTATGTGGAAACCCAATACGGGAAAAAACCACAGGCAATGATAATCGGTATTCTTATTATTCAAGGGAGAATTACAATAGCTAACCCAGGCATACAACCATCCTCTCCTCTCATACACACAACACCTCAGTATTGCGTCTTGCTCTCACATACTCACTACACATTGCACTCTCACCTCTATGGGTATGCTCGTATATATAGCATCTCTCAAACAGTTAGACTAATTGATTTTAATTAGATCCACCAGTTACACAATCTGTTCACAAAAGAGTGCATGCATGCATGTGTATGTGACCACATGGGAAATTCGTTGGCATGTTTCCAACATCAAGAACTATCCAAAATCCGGATTTTCATTCCAAAGGCCCTTACAGGGCTCTGTCCACTCTTCGTCAATTCTACAACCTTCTAAATGATCTGAATTTGGGTTTTTTTTCCTTGGCATTCCTTTTCAAGGACTCAGAGAAGCAATAGAGAATCTCGACTATGCGGATTCCTCTTCCATTCATGCCCCTTTTAATGTCTAGTCTATAACTCGTGTATTCCATTTCTACAGATAGAAAACTCATGCCAATTCACAGGGACTTAAACCATGAAATTCGTATTACTTGTGAATACCCTCAAGAGGGAATAACCTACACAGAATGAACTTAACATATAGGACGAAGATCACATAATCTTACGTCCATTTCCATCCTTAGCTTATAGATACAATTTTCCTTTCATGGGAAAATTAACACAGATGAGAAACAACCATTTACATAGGGAACACATGCATACATTCATTCCCTTCTTCCTCACAAGTTTCTACACATAACTATACAGTTTCATCAATTGCACAAGTCTGCATATTTATACAATTACAGAGAATCAATAGAACACACACAAAGACTTATCTGTTACAAGCTTTCAACCAACGGATTGATTGAGGGTGAGCGTTTTTCCACCCAACCAAAGGCTCAGATGCATTAGTTCTCTCTGCAACTGCCACCCCCGTGCCAGGCCATGATACCGCTAGGGGAACATTTGGTCTCTAAGAGCAATTGAGAGTGTGAAGGATACTCTTCTTCACGACAACCCCTGTCAAAAACCCTCTATATTCACTATGTCCAAGGCGTCCACAAGGTTTCTCAGATGCCATCCCAACTGGAATTTATCTCAGCACAAGGAACTATCTCAGCTTATCTCAGATGGAATTACTTTGTTCCATTACACAACAAGCATCAAGCTTGCAACCCTCTTAGCTCGGGTCGAGTTCGAGTTCTCTTTCCAACCACATGCGTTCTCTTGTTGTGCTCTCTGTCTGCTCTGCTCGTGGGATTTCGCATAGATCTCAACACTGCCCAACATCCTCTGCACATTCCTCTGTTCTCTCTTGCTCGTCGATTCTTCTCTTCCTCTGTCTTCTTTTGCACGCCCTAGTGCATCTCTGCCCTTACTTCCCAAGAAGGTTCTCAACTTGTTCTTTTCCTTGCTTTTATCAGAAGGAACTTGTGGGTTGAGGTGGTACTGTTGTACCCTTGGCTAATAGTCTTTAGCTGCGTAGACAATCCTCCATAACTGTATTCATTTTGGGTGGTTGGCTGTTCAACTACCAATCCCCCTTCATTAATTGATTTTGCTTTGAATTTAGGAAAAAGGGGAATAACTGATTATTCCCAAAAGTAAATAATTCAACAAGGATTCTTGGGGTTCTTTAGCATGATGACCCCCCCCCCTTTAGGCCCCCTAAGTATTCCCTCTCATGGTATCATGGCCAATACTAGTGTTCCACTCGTCAGTCAAATGGTTTGGCTTTCTTTTATTAAACAATAATACGTTTACAATGTTCACATGCCATGGCATGGCAATAATATCTCTATGTTGAGATAAGATCATCACTAAACACAATTTATTACAAATTAATCAGGGGATCAAAATGGGGATGTTACATGTCCAATCATCTCCAAGTTCAACGTCCTCAAAATCAAACATAATGTGGCTTCGGGGTGCACTGTCCAAGGTGTGGGCTTCCTTCCCATATGATAGCCAATTTGACCATCTTTGCAATATTTGAGCTCATCTATGCATCGCCCAAGGTCCAAGAGGTATGGGAAGGTGTCCCAAGGTATGTCAAATCATGAAGAAGTGCAACGTCCTGCATCAAGGGTGCAACGTCCTTTGTGTAGTGTAAAATGTCATGGGTGTCATGATCAAAATGTCTTCCAAAAGACCATGTCAAGTGTACCATGGTCAACAAATCCATAGAATTAGGTAAGAACAATAATCATGAGATACAAGAGTCATTAGAATCATACATAGTAAGCCATCATTTAATTCAAAAGCCAAAGAAGCAATTGACATCAAGTATCTTCTTCAAACTTCACATTAGCTTAGGACTTCACGTAGTTTGACAAGTTTAGGTATGGGAGGACCATCAAAGACGTTATTAGGTGTGCCAGTACCCAGGGAGAGGGATAGTTCTTGAGAAAACCCATCAAAGCGTAAGTATGGTGAATGGAAATGTTTCGGGGTTACTTCATGGTGATGGATTCATTAACATGCAAGGTATTGTTCTTGGTCCACCTCCACGAGCGCCTTTGTAGAGGGAGCGCGTGCTGCTTGAGATACCCTTTCCTCGACAATGTGTGTATTCCAAACCCATTTTCTTGCCTTTTGATATTCATTTTATGCATTGCAAGTCCCCTTTTTCAGGTTTCAAGCGCTTTATTCTTTCTCTTCTTTTCTTACTGGGATTAAGTCCTTTTAATTGATATGCATTCAGTGCATTAACACTAGGGGTGATCGCCTCATAATGTGGGGGTAGAGCTCCAGCTGGCCTTTGTCTTTTGACTTGGTCATTTATCATCCCATCATTTCTTCTTTCTTTTATATGATTCTTTCCCTTTCATCATTTTTTCTAGCAGCCGCATCAACCTCAACATTCTATCCCTTCTTCTCATAGGAAAATGAACCACAAGCCTTTTTGGTGTACATGTAACAACCATTACCGAAGTTTACTACACTGTAGAAGGCCCCAAGATGGAAAGTGTTAAGTATGGGGGGGAATGGTACGTTACCCTTATCAAATCCTCGCAGTAGTACCCTTGTTCCCCAAGAGTGACAACATTGGACTAGGACACAAATGATGGCCACCAAGGTGAAACAAGGAAAAAGCATAACTTCCAAGCTTATGATTCATTATCTGACTTCAATCCATGATCTTCACCTAAATGCCGAATGCATTAAATATGACACTTTATATGAAACAATGACTAGTGTACCTTATAATGTGCTGGACCACCATCATCCGATGAATCATGTTGATTAGGTGTGATAAGCTGAGCATAATGAGGAGGGAGGCATTTGAGGGGCTGTTGCCTGTGGAGAATGTTGATCATCATCATCATCATCGGGACCATTGTCTTCATTGTGGGCCATGAGACATGATCTCCTCTAGTTACCTCTAGGAGAGAGGGGGTAACATGCTACACATGTGATAGAGATGGTTATTCTAGCACATATGTTGAGGATTTATCTCACACATGGGATTGTTTTATAGGGGAACACCTGTGGATGAGGACAAACTTGCTATTTTGGGAGTCTAGACTTGGTTCAATTCTCAAGCAAGGAGGCACCCAACTACTTCCTATTTTTAGATTGTTTTTGTAACTAACTCCTATATTTTATTCATTGTTGACTTAGCTCTTGGAGTTAGTTAGATGAGAGCTTCATTGGAAAGTGTTTTCTAGATTATTTTATTGTATCCTCCTAGAGGAAAATGTGGATCTGGATCTCAACAAACTCTTGTCTATTTTGGGTAAGGAGTTTGTTGAGGAGGTTAGAGATCATTACTTTATCATTTTTCCTAGGAGAACTAATGGATCTAGGAAAACAATTCATTGTTTATTATATTGTTTATTATATGAGGAGAACTAATGGATCTAGGAAAACAATTCATTGTTTATGATATTGTTTATTATATGAGGTGTTAGAGCTAAAACCTATATAAGGGTTTGCTCTCTCCATTTGCAACTTGGGAGTTGATTAATGCAAGAACTTGTGAGCAAGCTAGCTTCAAGCTTGTGGAATAAAGGTAAATTATTTGTTTAAGTTGTGGTAATTTTTCTTGTACAACTTTGTATATGTGGCTACATGTTCTAGGTGTGCCATTGGAGACTTCTTATTGCGAGTTGTGATTGTAAGAGTTGATCTAAGAGCCATAGAGGAGCATCATTGTTACAGTAGGTAAGCTAAATCCTTTATCTTCTTGTTACTTTTCTAAAGTAAATGGAATTATATGCCCTAGACTTCTTTAGCAAGCAATAACATGATTCCCTTTTTTTAAGCAAGGCCACTCCTAGATAAATTTGGTTTTGGAACTCCCCTTTAGTTAGTTCCTTCCCTTCATAACTCTGAAGTATTTATCACCCAAATTAGGGCTGTTGTAGAGAAAGCCACCTCAGCTGCCTATAGTCCCTAATCTTTCACTAGAACCACCCTCTAAAGTTGCATGCATGAGCTCCATAGCCCAAACAATAAGGCACTGGCCATTCCTTTTCATCCGTCACCCCCAAACAAACTTAAAATTGTATTTCATTATCCTTTTGTTTTGTTTTACTAAACTTTCCTTTACCTCATTTGATATTTCACAAAGTAAGCTTAGTAACTCATAGGGAATCCCCCCTTGGCTAAAGATTCCATTTTCCTTAGTTTAGGGTGCAGAAGAGAGTTGGTGAGGTGACAATGGCCAACCTCTTAGTTCAACAAAGCTAGTGCCCTATCTTTGGACTTTAATCTAAAGGTGTTGGTTTGTGTGGTAACAAGGTCATCATCGTTGTTAGCATCCAGTGGATCTTCAGCAATGGCTGCATTCACTACATGTGGTTTGTCTTTGATCTTTCCCTTTTGAATATCATTAGCTCGAAATCTGTAGTTCCAGGCTACATGATCCATTTTCTTGCAATAATGACATTCAATCCCCCCTTTGTCTTTAGCTGATCTGCTACGATTGTATCTTGAATATAATGCAGTCTCAAGTTGAGGATCACCTTCTGTATTCCCTACAGTTGCTCTCTTTTCTTCAGCTAAGAGGGCTGAAGTCATGTCTTCTAGAGTTTGAGAAGWCATCTGAATGAGAGTAAAACTAACATTACTATATTTGGAAGGCAGATTGTTTAACAAAATTGCTTTGGCATCCTCTTCATCTACCTTTGCACTGACCTTTGTCAACTAACTTATAAGCGATTTCAAATTATTTATATGGCTAGACATAATAGTTTCAACACATATTTTAAATCTAAACAATTGTAACTTAAATGAGAATTTTGCATTTACAACGTTTGCACCAAACAACTTGTTCAACTCATCCTAGATTTCTTTAGATTATTTTTCCAGAACGTGATGTAATTCCCAATCTGAAAGAGAAAGACCAATAATGGACTTGGTTTTGTCCTCTTTGCTTTGCCACTTAATCAGTTTATTATGCCGAGTAGGTTTTGCTTCAGTGCCTTTAACTATTCCCCACAAATTTTTGTTCATCCGTTGCATTTGAATTTTTCCCCTTCTAGGTGTGAAAATTGAGACCATTGAATTTTTTAAGGGGATTTCCATTGAAAGAACAAAATCTGATTAAACTCTGTTAATTTTTTTTGAGAGAATAATAAACTATTGCAAACCAATAAAGAACCTAAAAGAGAGACTTTATGTTTGTACTCTGTCCCTTTGAATTTCTTTTTTCACCAATGCCTATTGTGTATAGGAAAGGATGATCTCGAACTTCCAATGCAATATTACTTACCAGATCCTATAATACGAGGTTTGCTCGTTAACCAGAGTCAAATAGAGCATCCACTTTTGTCTTATTGACTTGGGTCTTTATATGGAAGAGTTTGGTCATCTCCTTCTCTTCACTTTGATGGAGGCTTGTCCCTTTGAATTTTCCGAGTAGAAAAAATACTATGATAAAGAGCATCAGAAATTTAGTGATTCAGACTCCCGAGACTCTCGATACGACTTTGGATTCCTAGACTCTTCCTTTCTCTGATACTATATTACAAAATAACCTAGATCACTAAATGATGAAAGCCTAGATAGGGTTGAAACTTGAGTCACATAATTGAGCTCAAAGAAAATACTCACAATAACACAATATGATATTGTTAGTGAATAACTTGTGCATCTATTACAATGGAGTTCACCTCCTTATATCTGATTGCTCATTGAGCAAGTCATTTCCACTTATGAATGTGGGATAGACCACTCTATACAAAATGTGAACAAAAGCATAAACTATAACCTAATGTCATAAATTGACTTTATTATAAACGTAATCCTAACAACATCCTTAAGAGGGAACTTAGACCAAAGAGGATCCCCAGATATCTAACTATGACCTCTTGTCTCTTTTTATTCAGTACCGAGATTTCCAGTTTCTAGTTTTTTTTCTATGTATCTACTATCCACACCTTATCTTATACTCTCTCTTAGCTAGAGATTTAGTATCTAGTTTCTAGTTTGCTCATAGATCTTAATATCTTTCTTCTTTTAGCATTGATCTAGGAGATGCTTTTGCACTCCCATTTTGTACTGGGACCAGATGTACTATCTTAGTCCCATTGACTTACTTTTGTGGTCATTTGTTGGACATTAATAAAATGATCTTATCTTATCTTTTGGGATGCATTTCCAGGAAGGGTTGATCCAACAAAGCCCAATGTTTGTTCCAATCAACCAATATTCTGTTATGTGATTACTGGCAGTTACTGCTGAAACCTCAAGAAGGTATCCCAACATTTGACAGTACTTCAACAAGAAGGTATCCCAACATTTGACAGTACTTCAACAAGAAGGTATCCCAACATTTGACAGTACTTCAACAGATGATTGGGTTAATTTTGGAGAAAGGACAAAGTCATCTGCAAAATGAATGTTAATCATCTCTTGGCCATGTGGCAAAGATATTCCTTTGATCTGCCCTTGTATTCTAGCTCCTTGTAACAGGTTACCTAGAGTATCAGCTGCAATGATATATAAGAAGGGAGCCAAGGAGAAACCTTGTCTAATCGACCTCTGTAGAACAGTAGTATTACTTAAATGCCCATTAACTTGTACCATAACCAATGAACTAAGTGAAATGCTCATTGCTCACTGCTTTTCTGAACTTTGGGCCAAACCCAAGCAACGACATCATATCTCAAAGGAAACCCCATTCTAATCTGTCATAAGCTTTATCGAAATCAATTTCGATGAACAAAGCTTTCTGATGATTTTCTCTATCCAACCCGAAAGCTTCTCAAGCTGACATTGTGTTGTCCCAGATGAATATGCCCGTCATGAAATCAGTCTGTTCAACTCATACAGCTGGAGAGGCTACATGTTCATTTCTCCTGGTCAATACTTTTTCAAGAATCTTGTAAGGCACAGTAAGTAGTGATTGGCCTCCAACCATTAATTGAGTCCCTGTTAGACAATTTAGTGATGAATTTGATGATGCCCATGTTAATATACTCCCCAAGTGTCTTGAATGAAGGGCTACCAAGCACATTTGAAAAGGACTTCTTCAATCGAGTACCACATGCCTTTATATTATGTAATAAACAATAATAATAATCTAAATTTTAAGGTCACAGCCAAGCTAGACACCAAATTGGTGTATGAGACCCCCTTGTTTGTGGGACAAGGGGCCCCCTCTACGCAGCGATTTAACTGCTAAAGTCTACGGAGGTATACATATGCTAACCCCCCTTTATATTTTAACCTATGAACTCCTAGTAGGAAACACTTGTTCTTAACCATTAGGCCCACTCAAGTTGTACTGGAAGACCATCTTCTCCTAGAGACTTACCATCCTACAAGGACCAAACTGCTTCTTTCACATCTTCTCACATCAGGATAGACTTCAAAGATTGACATTCCTATTAAGGTAACATGAATAACCGACATACAATCAATCTTTGGCTCTGCTGCATACTTCTGAGTTAGGAGAAGATGAAAAACTGTTCTCCAAGTGTTCTCGGAAGGCCTCTGATATTTAATCACAACTGAAAGACTACCATTTTTGAGAACTAAAGAAGAAATCTATTCTAAAGAATGTGTCCTTTTAAGATAGTCAAAAAGGAACTTGGAGGGTTCTTCTCCAACATCAGCCCAATTTATTTTGGCTCTTATCCTTGCTCCTCAGGATTTATACTCCATTCTGCTAAGCTTGTGTTCTAGGTTAGCAACCTCTTCCTGAAAAAAGGGTTTTCTCTGCCCTGATCAAGGACGGCATTTTTGGAGACCAGATGGGTGCACAAATTCTTTCATTATCTCATATTTTCCTTCATCAGCTTACTCTGCCCTCAAAAAAATTGGGTAGTCTGACAAACTGCACCTTCCTATCACCCCAGATGGTCAATAGGATGAGAAACTAAGTTCCACACTTGCTGAATGATTTTCTGAACTCACATGACCCAAGATGGGAAACATTAGCCTTAAAGTTGACCAGTCCTAACCCTGTTCCTGTCCATTCAACATGGATGTGGCAAGTGGCCTGCATTTTTTCTTTCACTTTAAAGCTTCATCTATTAATCTGTGTACTGTTGCTGCCCTTTTCATTGAGGATGTTTGACCTTTTCATCATTTCCATTGTTTTCTTATGAGTTCTGTGCCGTATTGTTTTCTAATGTGCATAAAGCAGCGTTCTTTTACTGCCCGGAGTGTAGTGTTGTGTGTTTCTGTGTGAGAGGGAGAGAGAGAGAGGACAGAGCAGTACCAATAACAAAATCCATTACAGGTTATGCTTGGCTCTGGAGATCCACTCATAGAGTCCTGGATGAAAATGTCAGAGTCTACTTATAAAGACAGGTTCAGAGGCTGGGTTGGATTCAGTGTACCTGTTGCACACAAAATAACTGCAGGGTATTATTTAACCAAATCATTGATTATGGGATTGGTTATTTAAATCCTAATCCATTAGTTTGAAAGAAACTGACTATTCATTTGTTGATTGACTCCTATAGATGTGACATATTATTGATGCCATCAAGATTTGAACCCTGTGGCCTCAACCAGCTGTATGCAATGAGATATGGGACAGTTCCAGTTGTTCATTGCACTGGGGGTCTCCGGGTAGGGCTTACAAATTTTCAATTTGATAATGTTTATGCTTTTGGTCTGAAAGCTCGATAAATTTATAGTTTACTGACGTGTTTGCATGGGTTGGTTGCAGGATACTGTGGAGGACTTTGACCCTTTTGCTAATGAAGGTGAAGGTGTTGGTACCGGGTATGTTTTTTGAGATTTAATGTTAGTGTTAATGTGAATTTGGTGTGTGTGTGTGTTCTTGTTGAGATGTTGCAGTTAGGGTTTAATTGTCTCTTTATAAACTTACAGAATATTTCTTTACAGGTAGAAAGTCAATTTGAGAGCTATGCAATGATCTACTGATTTTTCTTTTCATTTAGCACTCACATCAATCTCAAATAAAATTGCTTTTAACCACCTCCAAAATCGAAGAATTTAATATGAGCTGCATTATTGCATAACTCAACATCATAGACCTAAAGCTTCTACATATATGAGACTTGAGTCTGGCACGCCTTTGACCTTTTAAATTTAAAATAAGATCTTAGCACGACTCAGTTTATTTGTGGAACTGATGTGATATCTTACTTGTTCTCCCTTACAGATGGAGATTTTCTCCATTATCTAAGGAAGCTATGCTGGGGGTAAGTACTTGCCTTTGTCTTTGCTAACAATGACTTTGAGAATGGTTATTATGAGTACAGACTTCCTATTCTCTAAAGACCTCTTAAGTATTAGGCCATCTTACCCACCTGAGATTACTAATGATTGAATTTCAGACATTGAGGATAGCTATGGAAACATATCGGCGATACAAATCTTCATGGGAAGGGATCATGAAACGAGGAATGCTACAAGACTACACATGGGATAATGCTGCTTCACAATATGAACAAGTATTCGAGTGGGCTAAGATAGATGCACCTTATGTCCCATAAGGAATTTCAAAATTGAGATATCAGTATTGTATTCTTTGTTTTCATTGATTCTGAGTCATACCAGTTATTCTAGTGCAGTTAGTGTTCTCATTACTAAAGCTTGATTGCATTGGAAGCTATTTGTTCCAGCATTGAGAGGAATAAACTGAACAGACAAGAAAACCTGTTATCATGTCTTGAACTTGAGATAAGCTTTTGTGACAAGCTCCATGGCAAATCACTTGTGTATAAGTTATGGTAAATTTTTAAAAAATTCAAATGCCTATTTTTTAAAGGATGTAGTTTGTTTGCTTAAAACAAAGAGTGTCCCTTTTGTAACTTTATATTCTCACAGAAAAGCCTCAATAGGCTTTCATGACTAGTTTCCTAATGGGAAATAAAGCTCATGTAGTCTGTTGTTTTAAAGCTTTGTCGTCTTTTGTAATGGTTCATTCTTGGACTTGAAATTATTTATTAACAATTTAAGCAAAGACAAAGTTCAAAGTGATACTAATGGATGGGCTTATGCAAATGAAGATGTGCTTTTCGAGGCAAAATTTCATGAACTCATGGCAAGTTCAATTGTCTGGTATTTCGACGATTTCCCAATTCAGATTTTAATTGTGTGGAACGGGTAGGTGCATGGATAAAAGGGTTCTTTCATTACAAAAACCTTTTGCGGATGGAAGAAGCCAGGGCCCATAACCTAGTACAAGGCAGGAAAATAAATTAATTTCTGCTATTTAAAATGTGAATGAACTTGCATTCTTGAAAAAATCACTAGTTACCAGTAGGTAGGCTATAAAGCAAACATTAGAGCTGGTCATGTCTTTCCAAATGGTGTTCAATCCATGTAATGACTTTTATTGCAAATAAAAATCTTTCAATCTTGAGGTTCTCGCATCTATTTTTTGTGAAATACAAATTATATTTTTTTGTGAAATGCAAATTATAGCAGTGTTACTCCCCAAGGCGTGACTACTTCAAAGGGACCCTCACGAGGGTTTCATGTTGCTGATTTGCATGAGCTATCTTTCTCATCTTCCTCATCTTCTCTAGACTCGGACAATTTTTCTCATTGTCTCCACTTGTCTCCACTAGATATATGATTGTGCTAGCTCAGTTGTGATATCCTCCTCCCTCACTCTTCATATGACATATGCACTATGGATGGTAAATTATGATTTCACTATGATCTGATATTCCATGTATTGGTGGCTTATTTGGATGTGATGCTATAACTATTTGGTTAGTCATGAAAGTGGTAAACACTTAACTGAAATCCGATAACACTTTATAACATGCATGGTTTTATTATTTGTGTCGTTGTGCCTTGGGGGACCATAATTTTTCTTTAAAGTGTTGTCATTTCTCGGGTCAATTAGTAATATTGCGTAACAAGCCAAGGTAGCATTTTTCACATTTTGATCATACTAAACACTTTCCACTTTCCCTGTTTCACTTCATTCCACCCATAAAAGTCTATCCTAAACATGTATGACTTATCGAATGCCATCATAAAGGTCTAATAAAGAGAGCCTAAGCTACTAAAGCAAAAAAAAAGGCTAGAGAAAAGAGAAATAAAGTCAAAAGCCAAAAATATAAAAGGTCAACCTAAGCTACTAGAGCAAAAAAAAGCAAAAAAAAGGCTAGAGTAAGAGAAATAAAGTCAAAAGCCAAAAATATAAAGCCTAAGCTACTAAAGCAAAAAAAAGCAAAAAAAAGGCTAGAGTAAGAGAAATAAAGTCAAAAGCCAAAAATATAAAATCTTCAGCAATGCCATTTCGCTATGAGGTCAATGTCCTTGGTCCCTAGTTCCTATTTGAATATCTAAAGAAAAAGAGACTTGTTTAATAAAATGAACACTTACAGAAAAATGCAAAAAGGGGTAGTAAGAAAAGACAAAAAGGGGTAGTAAGAAACGATGTTGAGGACATGTAGCTCAATGCTAAAGGACCTTGCATAGGAATCCATGTACCATGCCTCGAGATCCGTGACACTATGTTGGGATCCATGTACTGCATTGGGATACATGTCATTGCTTTGGGATCTGTGACAATGTATCAGGCCATGGTATGGATGCCATGTCATCACGCTTGCCACATGGACCACTCAGAGTTGGCCTCTATGCTCAGTTGGACGTTTTATTCACACACATGCATTATTGTTCCTTCTTTGGATCACAAGGGAGTTTATTGATGCATTTGAGGACTCCTAGGAGGTGGTTTTAGATTGTTGTGGTGGTTATCGGTGGTTACATTGACTATATGATAATATTGTTTTGACTACAACACTTTACTTGAGAGGAGGCCACACGTGTCTCATTTCATTGGATTCCATCCTTTGACATCACACACATGTGGGATGATGTCATGCTTGAGGATGGTGTTTGTAAAGATGTCCAATTCCTTGCTTCTAGGAGTTGGTTGTAGGAGTGCCCTAGTCTTTGGGTCGTTGGTTGACCTTTTTGCTTCACTCGATTTGAGGGACACCAATTATTCTTGAGGAGGGTGCACTTGATTTTGGCCCCATTTTTTCTCACATGTGTGACGATTAGTTTCACTTTGGACCATTTTTGGGGGCACTCATGTTTTCTCAGATGTGTGACGATTAGTTTCACTTTGGACCATTTTTTTGGGGGGGCACTCATGTATTGGAGGATTTTGTGTTGAAATATTTTAACTGCAAAGAGTATTCTATTTATTATTGAGTTATTATTAATTAGATCAATCCCCTTTTGTGGATTGATTATGTCGGGCTTTGTAAATGACCAAATCCTCTTTTATGGATTGGTCAAACCCTAATTATATCATGCTAATTACGAAGTCAACCCCCAGGCCTAATTAAAGTGGTTTTAGCCACTAAGTGAAGAGGTCAGCCCTACCCAGTGAAGAGACACCTCCCTAGCGCTTGCCAACCAATATAAATAAGAGAGGCTAGCGCTTCATTAGCTCACTCACTCAGCTCACTCATCTAGTGCGCAAGTTTGAAGGAAGTTGTAGTTGCTAGTTGCGGGAAGAAGGAAGAGAGAGGCACATTGCTTAGTGTTGGATATTCTCTAGTGTTTTGGTTTATTTTCTTGGCATTGTATTGACTATTTATATTAAGGAAGTTTTTGTTGGGTTTTCTCCCCCATGAGGGTTTCCCGAGATAAATGTTGTGTATCTTGTGATTGTGTTTCTCTCAGTGATCCTGCATATGCTATTATTGTCTAGTAAATTGAAAATAAACTTAATAACTGCTCTAAAATTAACATTGTATCAGAGCTAAGATGAAGAGAGCACTTTTCACTGGATAAGCCAATTGTAGGAAGAAGGAAGAGAGAGGCACATAGCTCAGTGTTGGATATTCTCTAGTGTTTTGGTTTATTGTCTTAGCATTGTATTGACTATCTATATTAAGGAAGTTTTTGCTGGGTTTTCTCCCCCACGAGGGTTTCCCAGGATAAATGTTGTGTATCTTGTGATTGTGTTTGTCTCAGTGATCCTGCATATGCTATTATTGTCTAGTAAATTGAAAAGAAACTTAATAGCTTCTCTAAAATTAACATGGTATCATAGCTAAGTTGAAGAGAGCACCTTTCACTGGATAAGCATAAACGTCATTGCTGCCATACAAGAAAATTATGGCTTTTTGTTGAAGAGGAATTTTAGCTTGAAAACTTCTAGGGAAGTGTGCCCTAGCCCATCGAACTCATTGGCAACGTGAGCGCACTTTTTCAGTGGACAAAACTCTCGAAAAGTGAAACCCTAGTTTTCACTGGTACCGAAAACTAGAAAACCAAGAAACCAAAACCAGTACCAGAAGTACCAGTCCAGATTTGTGCAAGCTCAGTTTGGGGTAAAAGTTGGATTTTCAGAAAATTGATTGCACCAGGCTACTCACCTCAGCCAAGCGCATCTTCTGATAAGTTCAGATCTAAATTTTGAGCACTTTCATTTTTTGGTCATTTTTTCAGCTCTAGGTTAAGATGTCTACAAGCACCAAGCTTGTTGACAAGTTAGAAGGTGTGGATAACTTCTGTCCTTGGAAGTATAAAATTGCACTCATTCTTGAAAAGAATGACCTAGCAAGATTCATCAAAGAAAATGTACCAGAACTCGCAGAAACTACAACTAAACAAAGTACCAGAAGGACATGGTTAGGGCCAAAAGAATCATTGCAGACTCTATCAAAGATCACTTGATCCCTCAAGTGGCATCTAAGAATACCCCAAAAGAAATGTTTGATGCCCTAAACAGATTGTATGAAGGAAGAAACATTAACCGAAAGATGAACTTGATAACTCAACTCAAGAATACAAAGATGCAGAAAGGAGAAACAATTCATGAATATTTCTCTAGAATATCTCAATTCAAGGAACAACTAGAAACAATTGGAAATACCCTAGATGAAGATGAACTCATAATGAACTCTTAATGGTTTCACAAGACCTTGGTATGCATTCATCCAAACCATTTGTGCTAGAAAGGAGAAACTACAATTTGACAGTCTTTGGGAAGAATGTGTTCAAGAGGAAGCAAGAGTAGCTAACCGAGAAGCAATACTATTAAGGGATGAAGATCAAGCCCTAGTTGCTCATGGTAAAGAAGGAAAGAGAAGGGTCTCATTTCAAGAAGGAGACCCATCTACATAAGGAGTTTCACTCCCCAAATAGATTCATCCATAAAGAATCTCACCCTCCAAGGAGATTCCAGAAGTTTCAGAAAGGTCAAAGAAGAGAAAATGATTTCTCATCCTACCAATGTTACCATTGTGACAAGATGGGACATATTGCTAAGAATTGTCCAACTAGAAGAGAAGAATACAAGAAGAGAAATAACAAAAGACACCATGCCCATACAGTTGAAGATGATGAGCCACCCACAAAGATGATTAAAGAAAAGATTGAATACTATGTCTTAATCTCTGCCTTCTCAGGATCAATGTCACCTGGTGAGGACACTTGGCTCATAGATAGTGGTGCTTCCAATCACATGACAGGTCAGAGAGACATTCTCTCTAGTCTTACAGAAAATAACTTTCCCCATAAAGTTACACTTGGAGATGATTACCAGTACCCCATCAAAGGAGTGGGAGAGTCCAATTACAAACTTGATTTAGGGACACCAATGCATAAATTCTCCCTCATACTTCAAAGGCACTCATGTGGATGAATATCTTCAAACAAATCACATGGCTATGCAATAAAACTCATGAAGTTACCCACCAAAACATAACATCTATCACTACACATGCTCCTAGATGGGTTTTCTTGGGAACTTTGCTTCTTGGGTGTTGACACATGTAATATGGGTTAATGATGCCCCCACCATACCTAAACTTGACAAATTGTATGACATTTATGAGTTATTGTGAAGTTATAAGATGATACTCAATGTGATCTACCTAATGGCATTTACATTCGACATGACTCAATTTTTATGTTGCTTTGGACTTGTGTACATGCCTCTAGATTGATGACTACTTTGGGTCACTTGGACCTTACTTTGGATGATGTACTTTGCATGGATATGACTTGGATTGATCTGTTTTCTTTTGGAGGATGTTGAGGAGTCCACTTTCATGCTTGATGGAGGTTGTACCACATCTTTTGGAGGTTGTTGGGGATTTTGAGGAGGATGTTGCACTTTGTGTATGAAACATTGCACCCTTTGGAGGGAACGTTTCACTTTTGAGCCCATCCTCATGCCTTTTCACATCATTTGAGTAAGTCGTCCACTGTTGGTATCCCACATGTGCCACACATGAGACTTGATCATTCATTTATGGAGGAATATCTGGCATTTGATCATGTCTTACATCATCTTGGGAGAATCAATGGGGGTATTTTGACTCATCCACATTTGTATCATGGATATTTTATGTATTTTTACCTTATCTCTAGGGCTTGTTAAGATATCAAGGTAATGTTTATACTTTCTTAGGATAAAAGCTAGGAAAATATTATAATTGTAATGAGAAGGGTGCTAGATATCTCATATAAATGCTAGAACTTGAGGAGAACATTACTTGTCTACTATTATGACTATATTTTTGCTATGGAAGGATAACTAGAGCGATTTATTGAAGATGATTCCTTGTGCATTATTTACAAAATTTTGTTGATATTCTTGGCTAAGGGTTTTTAGTTGAATCGAATTCTTGAGTAAGTGGTCTCTCTAAATTTTTATGGATTTTGTTTATGAATGATTATAAGTGTAGTTTTGCTTGTCTAGTGGTGGTAGCACACTTTCTTTGTATTTTCTTGAACAAGTCCCTTCTTCAAAGCTCTTGGAAGATTACTAGTGGAGTATTGTTGAACTCCTTTTGTTCTTCCCCTTTCCTTATTTTTTCCCTCTTATTTATCACCTTTCTTTCCCCACTATAAATTTTCTTTCCCACATATCCCATACATCATTTCCCTTTCTTGGTTTGATTGAACTTACCATACTTAGTCGTTTTTTTCCATATTCGTGGGTTGGTGGACTCGTGGACATGTTTTATGTTTCCTTTTCTTATAAGATCATTCTTCCCCAAAACTTAGTTTATTTTCTCTATCGTGGACTCGTGGAATTGGATTTAGTGTTTTTTCATATCTCACAAGTCGTCCGATACACCTCAACACTTAACCATTTCATATCCACTTCATTTATTATGAACTCTTGGACTCACGGACTTGCATTTTTTGTTCTTAACTCTCACTCCGACTCTCTGCTATGACATGTCCCATTCTTTCACATTTCTCGAGTCACATTTAATGCTATTCTTACGGACTCAACTGCTAAATTTATTTCTGAAATGGCCGTTAATTAATGATGTTTATATCGAGGAAATTCACATTTATTTCAAGTTAATTCTTTCATCCAAATAAATCTAACTTAATGGTCACTTTACTTTGCTAAGTAGTATTACAAAGAAGTTCGTCAACTTTCCGAAGACAACCATGAGAAAACAATATTTCTACGGGGATACCTTGAACTTGTTC